>WBNA01000549.1:56725-72541 GCA_013398345.1 Nothocercus nigrocapillus
AAAAAAAAAAAAAGGCTTTTTCCTCAGAAACCACACTTTAAAGAGACAATGATTTTCTATTTGCAATGACATGATCATATGATCAAATGCAGTGCTCTTCTTTTTCTGTGAACATTCCAGAGCTGATTCCATACTGGAAAGAGAATCTTCAAAAAATATTTGTTCTTCACTTAACCTTAATGTTGGATTAATCATTAAGAAATTCTAATTTCTTGATTTTTTTGGTTCATTTAATGAATTTTTTTTTCAATGAGAAGGAAAATGCTTCTTTGAAAATCTATGTTATTAAAAATAGTTAATTTGAGAATTATATATAAAATAAAACTTTATGATTAAAAGTGCAGATAGCAAGGTAATTCATAAGTGAACATGGAGTGGCAATGAGATTCTTGCAAAGTTTGTGAAGTGGTATTTAAATATATGTGTATATTCTTACAAGTCATGAACAAAATAAAATCAGTAACTAAAATTCTAATGTCT
Organism: Nothocercus nigrocapillus; assembly: GCA_013398345.1. NCBI lineage: Eukaryota > Metazoa > Chordata > Aves > Tinamiformes > Tinamidae > Nothocercus > Nothocercus nigrocapillus. The sequence goes on from WBNA01000549.1 coordinate 57,206, forward strand.
GTGGAGAGTTGGTCTTGATTTCCTCTACAGTAGCAGTATTGAATTTGATTAAATGTCACTTTATTTTATGGAACATTTTACTCTTACATTATATAGGATAAAATGATACACAGTTCATAAGGCAATGGATGAAAACTGTCCTAGATAAAATTGATGCTGACTAGCAACATAAAAGTTACTGAAATTTTCAAATGGAGAGGCCCATTTTTATTTTTAATCAAAAGTTTCTGTATTTTGTTAATTTTTCTAAGAGGAGAGAGACTAAACAGATGTCTTGTGAGATCTACATTATTAATAGTTGGTTTTAGACTATAAGCCCAAATTAAATAATTGGTTCTGGAAGTCCTTGCTCAGTACAATCCAGGACGATGTCTTCACCTCAGTCCAATCCAAGGAGCATGGGCAGGTGTGGATGGAGGCCACAGGTGAGGATGGTCAGGGCCAGTAGGTCCTGTAAGTGCCTTGAGGGCCCTGACTGTTCACTTCTTGCTCAGACACCTAGTTGCTCAATCCATCTGAATTGCAACTATTTGGTACATTGCAGTTAACACTCTTAGAGTAAAATTCTGTCCCCCAAGGAAGTCAGCAATAAAAATAAATACTAGTCTGCTTTTTACATACTTAGTAATAATTTTTTTGATTATATATAATTCTTTAAGAAAAAAAAGTAAATCTTTTGATCTTTTGTATATATAGAAGACTCTACTTTTAACCAAGCAAGACCTCAGCAAGACTGTTTGAAGAAAAGAAGATATCAAAGACAGTGCAAGAAGAGATTAACTTGAAAAATGAAGGAAGTGAGCAATACACAACATGCCTGAATGTCAGTCAAAACAAAACTCAAAATACTTTTGGAAGAAGCTGAAATTCTTTGAGATCAGCATTGAGATATAAGTGGAAATTATAAGACTATGTGCCTTTTAAAAGGCTTATTGACTTATGTAGGTTGCATAACTTCCATGTATTGACTTCCTAAATGATCAGTAGTCACATAGCTTCTAAATTGTGAAAGTGTCACTTCTCTTCAATTGCTGAAATAAAATGAACTTGAAACCATTAATCAATCAATTAATCAATTGATTTTCAAGACTACATATCGCTTGATTAGGAATTAATGACTAGATTGTTAATGCTGCCATGGATGAAGGCTTCCCTTACTTTGTTTCATTGCATTACTTTTTTTCTCTGCTTACAAACTACATTTATTTATGTAAATATATAAATGTACGTGACTACATTTATTTATGTAAGAAAAATTCTGGCAGATTTCATTTAAAAGTGACTATTAAAATCATCTGTTACTGATGTTTGTATGTATCCTTTAAAACCTCTATTTTTGTGTAATGTGTGAGTATGCATTCCATATCTATATATGCATACATAAAGCAGACATTATTAGAAATTTATCATTAAAGATGAATAAGCTCTTCTGCTAACTTAGAAGTTGTTATTCTATTACTTCTCATAAAACTAGCTGGTGTTTTATAAAAAATCCTGACAAGTCTCTGAAGTATCTAAAAGAAACATCTAATTGAAATTAATCTTCTAATTATAATCAGAACCAATGAACAGGGACAGTCCTTCCCCATTCCTTAACATAGATTATTAGATCCTAAAATGAGAATTAAGTTTTGGAAAAGGCGGGATGAAAAATCCCTGGATGTGTATTTGTTTTCATTTTAGGCCATGCATCACTCCTGGATAAAGTTATGTAAGATTAAACATCCCATGATAAACTCAGAGAAATAAAATAAAAAAAATGAAATGGACTGAAATAAAAATAACATCTCTAAGTCAAAGCAAACCTAACAAATTATTTTGTTTACTAAACACTAGTTGCAGTTTTATTTCTCTAGTATTAGAAAATATAACTCTTAGCAATTCTTTGTGTCTTCTGCAGTCAAACCACTCCGTCAGGGATTTATTCAGAAAGGTACTTAAACATGTATTACATTCTAAACCCACAGAGCCAGTAATGAAACAAAATGTTTGCAGAAGTCATTACAGAGCCCAAAGAAATGGGGCCCTCGATCATCATGTATTCAGTAAGCTTATGCTTCTAAACATGTTGTTAGTTTTTTTTCTTTTTTTCTTCTTTTTTTTTTTTTTTTCTCACCAAGGAACTAAAACTATTTATGAACTCATGATGCTTAATGAGTTTTAGTAGCTTAAAAAATGAAGTACAGAGTTTTCAATTTCTTACCATGAATATATACATAGATGTATATAGGTTTATATATTACAGAACATTGTTTTATACCCATCAGCCAAACTAAGAGAATACCCAAATGCATAACCTGTTCCTCTATGTGGCTAATAAGTACTAAAATGCTACAAAAGAAATACTGCAACAATAATTTGGAGTCTTCTTGGATGAATGTATTTCTAATTCCGTCTTTGGACTCTGCATAAATATTTTAATTAGCTTGACCAACTGTGGAAAATTATTTTTTTGAGGAGAAAAATGTCACAACTATTAAAGGGAAATGTTTCAGTCCACATGGATGCCTCCAGACAAAGGCCAAGCATCTGCTCAGAGGAATCCCAGGACAGTATGTTAAGGATTTATCTTTTATAGTCATGTGCTTAATTGGGGGATGCTTAATGAGGAGTGGAAAAGAAAAGAAAAGAAAAGAAAAGAAAAGAAAAGAAAAGAAAAGAAAAGAAAAGAAAAGAAAAGAAAAGAAGCATAGCATGCACTGTTTTTTTTCTTATCTAATTCTTGATTCTTGTGCAGGCTCTCTTTTTAGTACAGCACATCCATTATTCAATTTAATTTAATCTAATGCACTGAAAGTGCTATTGAGGAAACTAAAAAATAAAATCTCCAATAAAAAGCAGAGTGATTTGCTAGCGTATTAAGCAATCTGTGGTTTGGTCTCTACAATGGGAGCATTTGAAATTATTAACGTTGCCCATTAGTTCTTTTCTGCAGTGTATATAAACTGCATAATTGAAGTCAGAAAAAAAAACAAAACACAAAAGTCAAAAACTTCATGAGTGGCCTTCTAAATTTATTGCTTGTCCTATCAGCTGATACTGCCAATAAGATAAAGTACCTGAGGCACTTGAAAGTAACGAAAAAAAAGAGAGAATAACAGTGATGGTAGAAACTGAAAACTAGATAAACAAAACAAACATATCTGTCTCTCCTGTTGGATAGATGATCAAAATCAATAGTATTCAGTACAGCTGATTGCAGAGTAATACAGCTATGCTAAAAACCTAATAAGAGTAGGTGGCACCATGATAATTATAAGACATCTTCATAGAAATCCTAGAAAATTGACAGATTTCTGCTCCTTTGGCCATCTGTGCAAGGCTCTTCACAAATCAGTTTCACTGTCTCCTCTTTCCAGTATTTTGTCTCGAATTTTCTGGTGTCTTACAAATTTTCAAGCTCCAAACATTCTGGATGATCTTAATATTTGTTTATATATAGATCAGGTGTTTATATAGTTGTAGAGAGTTTTTGAGGACTTCATTATCTGAGTCACTTAAAGCCCTAGAGTTGGTTGATATGATGATTGCCTGAAGAATAGCTAATTCTCTTCTCTTCTAAAAACCCGAGTGATCTTTTATTTCAGTATGTTTGTATTACTGTTGCTAAAAATAGTAGGTGCCTTTTTTTTTTTTTTTTTTTTTTTTTTTTGTAGGGCTGGATTTATGGACTTCCCTGATGACTTACTTGCCTGGAGAACTGTAAGAGAGGTCTTCATTTTAGTGAAATCTGGCTGAAAGTTAAAGTCTTAAGTATAAACTAGCCAAAACTGTATCAGTAAGCTAGTCTGTAAGTGTGTAATCAGTGAAGAAGTCTGCTAGGTGACTTACCTGATCTGGCTGGACAATTTTCTTGGAATGAGATGATCTGTTTTAAAGAATTCATTTTAAAAAATGATATATATATACATATATATATATATGTGTATATATATATATATAAAGGTAGAATGTGGTGAATGAATTTTTATTACATGTTTTAGGGCAAGTATGCAAATCTACAGAGATTTCTCTAAGGACTTACTCAGAAGGCAAGCATAGGAAATTAGAGAAAAAAAAGTCCTCATACTAGTATATTACTTCCGTATTTGTACTAGGTTCATTATCAGAAAGGAAAACACATCTTCTCCTCTCCTCTCCTCTCCTCTCCTCTCCTCTCCTCTCCTCTCCTCTCCTCTCCTCTCCTCTCCTCTCCTCTCCTCTCCTCTCCTCTCCTCTCCTCTCCTCTCCTCTCCTCTCCTCTCCTCTCCTCTCCTCTCCTCTCCTCTCCTCTCCTCTCCTCTCCTCTCCTCTCCTCTCCTCTCCTCTCCTCTCCTCTCCTTGTGTTTATACTATGAGGAATTCTTCAGAATGATACTTTTTTCTTTTTCCTTGTCTAATGTTTTCTTTGTTTTGTGCACAGTACATAAAAAATAGGATTTCAGTTCAACTTGTGATATGAAATATACTGTCATATGGGAATATATATCTCTATCTTTTTAGTGTCTTTTCAGAGGGACTTCTGGGGATCTAGTTATTAAAAATTTTATGGTTTTGGTTTCAGTTATTGAACTACTGCTAAATCAAAGGGATTCTGTCAATTTGTGATGATGCTAGCATCCCTTGTGCCATGTTCCTCTTATTGCACCTTAGTGACTCTGCTAAAGTAGATTCTGACATACCAGTTTGTAACTAGCAAAGAAGGAAGCTAATGACAACCCAGATAAAGAAATATTGCTTTTGATTGGTTTGTGTCCCTTGCATGACGCTACAGTTGAATTTGCCCCATGTCTTATTTCTGCAGTTGTTTGGCAGGACTATTTATTTTTAATTCTGTAAAGTTTTAGCAATAATACCAATGACTTGTGAAAGATAATGCTTGTGGTGAGCTAATTTCAGTGATATATATATATATTTAATAGCAAAGATGAAGAAGCCTTCTAGGCAGTTGACAAACTATGTAGTTTTTGTGCAAATTTTTTTTTTTTTTTTTTTAATGTAACTTTTCAGTAATAAAGAAGAAGCAAGTACTCATCCATTAAGGACAAATGAATTTTTGCTGATTTTTTTCGACTTGTCTAATGGAACTTAATAATTTACAGAATATGTTTGGAATATTTTTTAATGGCAGAAAATAGGGAAGCTTTCTGTTTTTCTGTAACCAGGCTGATGGGTAGGTCACAGACAATCTTGAAAGGAAAGGATGAATAGGATTCTGATGCTCTCCATATTAGCAATGGAGAGAAAAAGATACCAAGAAATAGGCCTCTGGGAAGGAATCTACATCTAAGGCATGTAGTTTAGAATGAAATGAAATAGCTCTTGATTCTTATTTCTCTCTTATAAAGGATGGTGAGTAACTGTATTTGAAAAAATGCTTTAGAGTTTTTGTTTGTTTGTTTGTTTGCTTAAGGTGTTTTAGACTATATATGCACAGCTAAAAGTACTCCTTCCTAGACTGGTTCATATGTTTCAAGTCATATGCTCAGATTTATTCCCTCTAGAGAGGACTAGTTGTATCAACCTGGAGTAGTATTTTGTCCAAGTATCCTCTGAACATCTCATGGAATTTTTGTGGCTGTATACAATAGTTATTTTTCTTTTGTTTTATTTGCTGTTCTGTTTTTTACATTCCAAATGACTAAAATAACATGTAACATGAAAATATAATGTGTGGGGCTAAAAAAAGGACTGAGAGTAGCAATCTGACATATGATTAATCGAGTAAAAGTGAACATGGTTTTGCCTGAATTGGAAATACATTCTATCTTTGGATAGATGCCTGTCTTTCCACCACTGACTATTTCTGTGTGTTACTGGAGCCTTACTTATTCATGTACAAATGAAGTTTGCAAGCTAAACAGTGAAGTGCACAATGATTTTATCACCTGAAGGATTAGCACAAGTGAGGATAAGGGCTGGGTAGTTGTTAAGAGTAGAAGCTGGCAGATAGGCAGTTAAATTACAGTCTAAGTGGAATTTAGTTGGCTAAATGGCTTTCTCCCATTGTACAAGGGAGATTCACCATATTGAACCAGTTAAAAGCACCAAATGTCTCAGGAAGCTTCAGCTTCTTAATCTAAACTTGCTGAGAAAGAGGAAGATAAACAGACGCTTCTTCCTTTCATTTGGTGAAACAGTCTGGAAAGCAATAAACCTTAGGGAGTAGTGTTGCCATAGTTTGTATCTTCAATGTAGCGGGCACCTACCTATTGCTGGCGCAGTGCTTTTCTGAATTTTTTTTTTTTTTCTCCTTTGGCATTCTCTCAAAAGAATTTGGGTTATGTGGTCTGGAAGTGCTTTGTGGCACAAAAAGAGGTGTAGTAAATTGGATGATTAGGGAATTTGCCTTAAAAGCAGTTGCTTTGAGGCAACTGCTCAAAAGCAGTGGCTCCTGACCAGAATCACTTTTAAACCAGTGTAGATTCACCCTTAGGTTATCAGTTCCAGCAAGGTGCATATTATCATGGAAGATATCTGGATTTGTGAATTTGCTAATAACAGAGATTATTGAAATAATTTTGTAATCAAGCAGCAGTAAGACTTAGATAGAGGGGTACATGATTATTTCACTAATACTTCTCTCCAAGAATAAGAGATAATTTACTGAAATTCACATTTCAATAAAATAAATGCATTTGCTCTTTTTATTACGATTTTTCTATCATTAAGCGTGATTTCAAAAGACTGCTATGTGAATTGCCTAGTAAGCTTCTGTTTACTATAATATACAGGTTTATACTCATCAAGCATTCAACAAACATGAGATGTCCAGAGTGATAAAGTAGGTTTGGAAATAGAATGGAGGTGACTAGAAAGGAGGTGACTGTTAACCAGGAACGACAGGTGAGACAGTGGCCTAAAAATCTGTGATTTCTTTGGACCTATGATGGCAATTCTGAAATTGTGTTAAAGGCTTATTTGAATAACCATGATATATTTCTGCAGTTGTTATAAACCGCAACCAAAATTTAGCCAAGTTTTAAGTCTATGAAAATTTTAAATGACTTCATGCTGAAACGTGTAGTTTGGAATGTTAATTATTCAGAATCCATCTGTATTTGGGATTATTCAGACCCTAACAGATCCTTTATAGCAAGTGTGCTCAATGTGAGATACTAAGAGTCTTTTTCATTCCCAGAAATTCTCTTTCTCATTTTCTATACACGGTACAATAAATGAGAGGACCTCCAAATATTGATCTTTTTAATTTTGCACCAAAAAGTGTGCCACAGGGAGAAAATAAAACCAAAATCCCAAGCAGATAAGCAAAAATTATATATAAAAATTTAAGAGAGGAAAATGGATTGCATTCATACTTGTATGCCCAGAATCAATTAAGCATGCATAGGCAATTTCATGTTTAGTGTCTTCTTTCTGGGGTTCAGCACTATAATATTTTATATATGGCAAAGTGCTCTATATGATATTCTATAAAAACACTTGAATATCTTTCTTTCTCCTTACAGTCTCTGTGCACACACTCTTTTCTTTGGAATTTCTCCCTGCTGTCCCAGTCCATTCTGTGCTTTTTTACTAGCTTGTTTTCCCGTATCTCAATGTTTCTTTTCTGCATTGTAATCCTTTTCCTTTGACATTTGAGTCTTAAATTCCCTTCTTTTTTTCTGCTTTCTGTTTTCCTCCCTCCCTACTTGGACACTCGGTGCTCCCTAAACGTCTCATTCATTGGAGAGAATGAGTCTTTCCTCATAAGAGGAAAAGACTCATCTGGTCAGAAAAAACTGCTGCTTCTCAACACTAGGGGTTTTATGTTGGTACTTTTAAGAGTTGCACATTTCAGAGAAGCAATCCTCATCTCACTGTTTGTTAGTCCTTATCTTTTTAATTCATACTACCTTGCCAATACTTAACTCGTTTTCTTTGATTAGGTCTTGCTGTATGCTTAACATACAAGACAGAATGAGAAGATTTATGCCATACTGTGAGAGGTTCAGATCATGAACAGTTACTTAGTATTTGATGCAAAAAAAAAAAAAAAAAAAGCAGTTCTGAAGTGACTGCATACTGAATTCTTACTTCATAAGATATAGAAGCAGTCACTTAAGAAATCAGGAAGATGACTTGATTATTTTCTCTATTCCCTTTCTTTGTCCATTACCAGCAAAGGAGAATGAATATTATTGCTAGTGCAGAGCATCTGATAAAAATCGAGTAAAAATAATTAAAGCAAATCCATCAAATCATTAAAGAAAAAAAAATTGCCTTGACCTTTGAATTTTAATGAATTTAGTACTTTTTCCTTTGCTGACAAATTTATGGGTTCAGTTCACCCTGAAAGTGAAGTCCTCAGTCAAAGGACTCAAAGAAAGTGACTCAATGCTCAAAGCAAAGAAATGGTATAGAACAAGCCTGAAAAAAATTCCATAGTTCATACTGAACTGCTGCAGAGATGGCTATTTCTCCTGGGTTTGTACGTAGCATATATTCCTTCAACAAAGGATTCATACAGATATCAAAACAACTCTGGGCTACACATCCCTAGATGGAGACAGGGTTAATAATTATGAAAGATGATACTAAAGGCTGATAATACTCTTTTTTTTCCTTTGGGAGAAATACTGTTTCTAAAATATTTTCACACTGTTGCTTGTTAGGTGAAGCACTAGGAATAGCCAAAATAATAAAACCCTTGAATCGAAGAAATCACTTCTGAATTGATGTCAAAGCACCAAGTATTCTGGTCTTCTAGCAAATATCAGAGTTCTGGATATACATCAGAAGAATCTGCAGTTGTTTGAGGAGAAATTTGTTTTCTTTCTACTATACACATAGAATTTCTGAGCAATGCCTTTCTGTTCTAACACTTTATAAATAATCTCTTTCTAAAACACCCCTTTGACCATGGAAAGCAGAACTATTCCAGCAACGCTTTTCAATAATTAAAAAGAAAAATATTTTGCATATCATAACTGAAGATACCCACTCCTCTCACTGATTCTATAGTTTCAGAAATCAGGCTTTTACTTAATAACTTTCTTTAACTTTATGGAAAGATGTAGGAATTTGAATATTTCTCATTGTGCTGTCATTTTCTTGCAGAAGGTTGGACATGCTGCTGCTGTTGTTGCATTTTTAATCCAAGTGATATGTAATATTTTGGGAAGAGGAAACCAGATTCTTGAATTAACCTTTGACATTTAAGCAACATTTTTATACATATTAAAACAGTTATAGTAATTAAAAGTCTGTCACTACTTTCAATGGAAGAAAAGAGGATTTTCCAGGATGGATGACCTGAGCTTTGTCTCAGTGGATACAGCATCCATACAACTTTTGTCTATGCATTTAATAACATCTGGTTATGATGACCACTCAACACAGAATCTCATTTGATCAAAACTCTTCTCAGATTTTTATCCTTATTTTTAGGAATTATTCATGCATCCTTTCTCTATGCTGAAGATTTCCACTTACAGCTAAGCATATAACTTGGGAAAAATAGAGTTTTTTTTTTTTTTTTTTTTTTATCCTTTCTGTAACAGGGATAATTAGGTTGTAGTTGGTATTCTACATAAGTCCGTCAGCAGTTGATCATGGCATAAGAAATATTTAAATATATTAATTTTAATTACCTACTTCACAACATAAAAGTGCACAATATCAACCGAGAGATTACTCTCAGTTATCAAAGATTCATTTAGTCCTATAAACTGCATGAGATACTCAGAAAAAAAACAATTTTAAAGAATTGTACATACAAAGTAATCTTTGTCATGTAAATTTTCCTTTCTTTAATCTTTGACCGTCAAGCTTCCTGAAAGTGGTTCACTTTCACTTTAAATCACCCACAGCATGGTTGAGGTTGGAAGGTACCTCTAGAGATCATCTAACCCCACCCCCCTGCTCAGTCAGGGACACTTAGAGCATATGACATCCAAGTAGGTTTTGAAGATCTCCAGAGAAGGAGACTCCACAACCTCTCTGGGCAGCCTGTTCCAGGGCTCTGTCACCCTTACAGGAAACAAGTTCTTCCTCGAATGCAGATGGAACTGCCTGTGTTTCAATTTGTACCCATCACCCCTTGTCCTGTCCCCCTGGCCACCACCAAGGCCACAATTTCTTTACATTGTCCCCTCTGATATTTGTACATATTGATCAGATCCCCTCTCAATCATCTCTTCAGGCCAAACTGACCTAACTCAGTCTTTCCTCATAAGAGAGATGCTCCCGTCCCTTAATCATCTTTGTCGCTCTACGCTGGGCCCTCTCTGGAAGGTCCATGTCCCTCTTGTACTGGGCTTAGAACTGCCCACAATACTTCAGGTGCGGCCTCACCAGAGCTGAGGAGAGGGGCAGGATCACCTCCCTCGACCTACTGGTAACACTCCTCCTGATGCAGGCCAGGATCCCATTGGCTGTCTTGGCCACAAGAGCACACTGCTGGCTCAATCTTAACTTTTTATCAACCAGAACTCCCCAATGCCGTCAGGAAATGCCATCTTTTTCAGGACATTTAAAACGTAGATTTATGTACCATTAGCTCAGGATGAACAAGACTCACCAAACTCACCTTAATAAGGCAAATACTCAGGTCTAGTTTAATGAAGTCTTTCTTCCACTGCGGTGGGAAAAAACCTGAACCAGCATTCTGGATATGGTCTAGCAAGTGCTGAGAAGAACAAGAAAATCATTTCCCTCAATCTACTTGTTAATGCAGTCCAGTATGCTGTTGGCTGCCAGGATACTGCTGATTTGCTCAGCTCATTTTCCATAGAGCTGTTCCCCATGTTTCAGTCCTGAGCCTGTACCTGAGTTAGAGGTTCTTCCTTCCCAGGAACAGGACTTTGCATTATTCTTGCTAAATTTTATAACATTCCTGATCGCCTGTTCCTCCGGGATGGTAACCTGGTTCTTGAACATATTGATTTCACCCCATAATTTGGTGTGACCTGCAAAAATGATGAGAGTGAACTTTGCCACCTCCTTCACCTCTTGTGATTGATGTACAGCCCATTAGCTACTGCACACTGAGCCCAATCATCTAACTAATTTTTTTACCTATCTAGCTGTCCATAAACCCAGACCACAACATCCTAAGTTGTACACAAGTAAATAAATCTTTTCTAAAATGAAAGCAAATGACATCCACTACTCTCCTCTTTGCAAGTCCACTCATTTTCTGACAGAAGGAAATCAGATTAGCCAGATTTGACCTTAGTAAATGCAGTATGGCAGGTCTTAATGACCTTTTTCATATGCCCAGAAATGTGTTATGAGACAACCTTCTCCATGATTTTTCCAGGGACTAAACTGAGGAAGACAGGCTTGTAGTTCCTTTTGCAAATCATCAGGAATCTACCTTGATGTCTGTGACCCTTGAAAGATGCAGATGTTGGCCAGCTTTCTCAGCAAACTTGGATTCAGGCCATTTGTCCCCACAGATCTGTATGGGTCAAGTTCTCTCAAGCAATCCAGGTGACCCTCATCTACTGCTGGCAGCTCTCCTTGTGGAAACCTTTCTTGAAGGATTTAGGCCTGGGAGACCTTGTTGGTGAAGGCTGTAGCAAGGATGGTGTTGAATACCTCAGCCTTGTCTTGATCACTGTCGCTAAATCACCCACCCCATCCAAAAATATGCTCACTTTTCCCTCTTCAGCCTTTTATCAGTGTAATAGTAGAAGCTTTTGTTGTCCCTGATGTCTTAAATGCAGCTGAACTTTGACTTTCTGGACAGAGTACCTTTGTGCCCAGGCAGTATTTCAAAATTCTTAGTTTTGAAGAATTGTATGTATGCTCCCTTGTCTTAGCTCCTCTTATTTCCTGCGAGTGTATGTTATTTATTTATTTAAAATGAGAGTTGTTATTTTGCAATTTGCAAGACAGTCTTACTACCTGAGCATACAGATTTGTCATCTTCTATAATTCTTTCTCTTAGAAGGAAGTAGTCCATTTAGCAAATCATTACCACTTCAGAACAGAGTTCAGAGTTTACAAGGCAAAAAGCTCTGAGAGTAACACAGTGTGTCTCATCATATCCCTTGCCGGATCTTTATTAACATGAGCTATTTGATGCATTAGACAATGGATAACTTTGTGTTATTTTTTGATTGCTTTTTTTTTGTTGTTGTTTTCTTGGTTGTAAAAAATGACATGTGTAACTAAAAAAAAAAAAAATCATGGGGATCTTTTCCTCAATATAAAACAAATTCTCTATACTTCAATAAAGACAAACAAAAACAAAAGCAAAAATTCAAGGTCATGAACAGAGATTACAGAGATTAAGAACTACAGCATTTGGAAGTCCTTTTACTCTGTAAAGTGATATTCTGTTTCCCCAAGGTTTTAAGTGATTGCTTTATTCACTCCATCATGGTCTAGAGGATTCCCAGGTTCCATTGCCTTTTATCATTTTGAATCATTTCTTTAGAGGTACCCTGTATGTCTCATAGATTTGCTTCTGCATTTTTGGAACATCTTTGTTCTTAAATTCACAATCCATGATCCATTATTAAATAAGAGATGTTTTATATAAGTCAGTGCAGTCCCATATCCACAGAAACCCATTATTCTAGTACTGCACTTGTAAAAGGTGACAGATGGGAAAGACAGCTACAAGGACAGTGCAGGACCCTACTAACCCAACAGAGATTAAATCCATCAATCAGAAGAGACACAGTAAGAGTGCAAAGAAGGAAGAAGAGAAGAGACCTCTCTTGACTTTACAAGGTCTTTTCTTTCTCTCATCCCTCATGATTTTGATCTGAAAGGAAGAAGGAGGCAGCTGGAGGCTCTCTCAGTGCTTCTCATGATAAAATCAGATTTGTTTGTGTTGTGAACTATTTCTGAATTGATTAAGCAGTCTGATAGCAATTTTATCAAAAAGTGGGGTCTCAGAAAATGTCTCAGTCCTCATGACCGAAAGTACCTGTGCAGGTAAATTCTATACCTGGAAGACTTCTTTAGGTTTCAGTACAATTTGGCAGCATGATAACACAACTACAGACTTGGAAACTTGGTGTGAAATTTTATTAATTTGAACAATAAAAATAGGAGTCAATAAATGAGATAAGCATTAGAAACATGTAAGTTACATAAATATTCTTAAAAAAATCATTAATAGCATAAAGGTATAAAAGTGTTATTTAGTACCCTGCTTTCCCTTGTTTTCTCTGCCCAGGCACACTATAAAAGTGCAGAAGATATTTTGTTTACAAACAATACTAATTAAACATGTATTTATTCAACCAGAATGAGCTTTCTCTTTTCCTTTGAGGATTAAAGAAATAATTTACAGTTATTAGTTTTACAAATGGGCATAAATAAAACAAGTAAAAAAAAAATTATTCTGAGAAGTATAGAACATCCTAGATCTCAGTCAGTTTTGAAAAATATTTAAAATGCTTGTAGGAGGGTTTTCTGTTTTTTTTTAAAAAGACACTATAAGATAAAAATTTCAGGCTATTTTTTTTTTATATGATTTTTGCTTCCATGTCTTTGGATTTATTCTCTTCCTTATCGTAAGTCAACGTTCATAGCCATTTTCTGTGTGTATGGTTTATGTGAAATCTATCATGCTGCATTATTTTTTGTCACTATATTTGAAATGCCTTACAATTATTTGAAATTACATTGGTTCTAGAGTTGTGCAGAGTTCCTAACCTCATTCTGAGATTAGTTTATATTTGTTGTTATAGAATCAATTGAAGATTCCAATGTTAAAAAAGGACAGCACAAAATACGTTTATAGAAAGCACTAGGAAATCAATCATTCTCATATATTGCTATGTGATCCATTGTACAAAAGTGAAAATGGAACACAGAAAACTGATTGCCTAATAACTACAGCAATTTAAGGAAAGAATTGGCATATAATTCCAAATTATCCAATACTTGTGTTCTCATCCTCAACTGTACAATATTCAGTAGAGTGTATTTTTTATGATTTGTGGTCTCTGCCACCATTTGGCAGTCTTTGGATCAATTGCCATGTGAAAATATGGAGAAATGAATAGTTGAAGAAGCCAGTAATACTGGAGTTTGAATCATAAAATAAAGCATTAAAGCACCTTATGATCAAGAAATTGGCAAAGATCGAATGCTTCAAGAGCAAGTTGGAGTTAGGAGTTAAAAATTGACTCTGTTGTTCAGTGAACTTACAGATCAAGGCTCCTTGGAAGACATAATGTGTAGATCAAACTTTCAGCATATATATATTTTCTCAAACCAGTTTGTTTTATTTCCCAGTTTCTAGAAATACTTTTCAAAATAAAATTCCAATTATTAATATGATTAGTTTCTGGCTTTTACACACAGATTTGCTGTACACATTATAAGATTTTGATTAGCACTCAGCTGGGTCCTAATTAAAACCTTTGGATTGGTTAACAACTATTTTCAGCAGATAAAAGGACACCTATCAAGGTTTTATGCAGATTGCCGTTGTTAGACATTAAAGAGCATAGCTGCTTCTTAACATGTATTGTAATTCTGTTCTTACACACGGTGGCGGTCCTAACCTGCTGGATGATGTCTCCAATGCTCATCCCAATTCTAATAATGAGAAAGTTAGGAAGCATTATTCCATTTTCTACTTTTAGCCTTACTCTCTAGGGGAATGAAGCTTATGCAACAATATCCATCAGTTCTGCCCCTAATAACTTTTTAATCTTCCAGCCTATTTAAAACCAAATTTGATAGCAGGACAGAGATCTCAAAAATAGTAAGTTTCTACAAATTTGCTGGAAGTAGACAATGCTTAGGAGAGAGATCCTAGCAATAATCCTCTTGAAAGAAAATCAAGGAGCTCAATTCCTTTTTGGTCTATTTGCACCAATCAATGAGCACAAGTATTTCCAGAGCAGCCTCAGCCAGGCCAAGTCCCTACAGAACATGGGAAAGGGACTGGAAGTAAAGTCTGAGAGTATGGGAAGGCAGAAGGGAGAGGAAAGGAAGCACCTGACAGGGTGAGGAACTGCTGAGTACATGGGAACGAACTGGAAAACTATGAGGGGGATAGGAGATATAAAGGAATCTGAGACTATTTAAATACCTATTGGTCAAAACAGTTAAACGTTCGAAGGAGCAGACTCACAGAGGCTGTAGGAGACATTGGATATGAATCTGTATACAACCAATCTTCATTAATTCTACTTCTTACATTTTAAATGAATTGTTTGTTTCTTTGTTTGCTTGTTATTTTATGGAGAAGGGAAGGTCAAAGAGGAATAACCTTTTTCTGGAAGGAGAAAACTGTTGTCCTAATTTGTTTTCAGTATCCTCAAACCATATCTAGGTGTCCTCTCTTACCTCTCTTATAGTTGAACACCATTTTTTAATTATTATTATCTAATAGGTAAATGAATTGAATTACTTCTTGAGGAAGCTATTCAAATGTCA
>WBNA01000549.1:73556-113926 GCA_013398345.1 Nothocercus nigrocapillus
ACTCCCCTTTACCCCAAACTTGACGACCATGAATTAAGATATTTAGCAATATTCATGACAATATTTTTGTCTTTAAAAATAAATGGTTAGTAATAGCTTATGGACTTAATAACACTAATAAAGCAAAGACCACACATATTTCAATATATAAATCATGCAAGATTTTTCCCTGACATGGCCGATTTTCTTCTTAACAAATTTTACAGAATTACAGTCAGCAACTGGAAATGGCTTAATCCCACAGTCCTTATTCAAGTAGAATTATTAATATCTGCATAATATTCTTCTAACAATAAGAATGTGGCTTCCGTAAAATACATGCCAAAGATGTTAAGAACTGCTTAACTTATGGATCACAATCAGCATTTATAAACTAAGAATTTCTTTCTTTGGAGATGATTCCAGGACTGCTCTGCAGAAATTTGTTCTAAGCCTCCATTGGCCAAATGGAGCTGATTGATAGAACATATATTTAATTACTGGTGACTGTGGAAGAATTGCTTGAAAAGGGGGAACTTAGAAAAAAACTAGGGCCTAACAGAAGTTAGTGGCATTACAGAAGCTTGCTTGGGGTGATTCATAGCTGACACTTCCAGGATGGTCTGTTTTGCACAGACTCTGCTTGCCCACAGTTCCCTTGGCACCACAATCTGACCCCCTCGCAGATGCAAAGAGGAATAATGGAGGGTGGAGTGGAGTGAAGACATCACGGCCAAACTCTGTTGTACTCCCTGTGCTGTGTCACTAAGCCACACAGTAGCTGCCCAGTGGGAGATATACAATAAGATGTTCAGTGCTGAGCCAGCAAGGGTGGCACATCACTCCTTTTGGAGGAACTTTTCTTGAACTTTACTCATTATAAGTTCATTATAAGTTGCTCATTATAAGTTCATTCATCCTGAAAGTTACCTGCCTCTGACATATGACCACTAAGCATGCGCTCTAGATTTTCAATTGACTGTACCTTTAAATGAAAGCAAGATCTTTTTCACCAATAAATAATGAAAGTAAGTATGACTACAGTCACTCAAGCTCCACCTAAATGCAAAAAAATAACTATAAAAGGTAAATAAAGGAGGAAAGAAGGAGGAGGAAAGATTCCATGGTAACTTCTGGATCAGTCAATGGGCTGAACCCCTGTCCTTTCCTCGGGT
Source organism: Nothocercus nigrocapillus (assembly GCA_013398345.1). Lineage (NCBI taxonomy): Eukaryota > Metazoa > Chordata > Aves > Tinamiformes > Tinamidae > Nothocercus > Nothocercus nigrocapillus. The sequence goes on from WBNA01000549.1 coordinate 74,711, forward strand.
CGGGATGCTGCCTAAGGAGACTGCTCAAGACTGAGAGCCCTCTCCCATCTTCTGGGGTGAGTGATGATTGTACATTTGTACATCAGAGCTAGCTAAAAACCCCAAGCTCTTGTAGAGAATTTCCTGTACTGACGTCTGAAACCTGCTTTGTAAATGTTGCATTTGAATAAATCATGCTGTTTGTGAACTCGACTACTTTTTTGGAAGGTGATCGGACCTACGGCTGACAGACTATTCGTGAATCTTATACTGCCAGAGTTGGGCCTATAGTTGATCATACTACTAGGGAGCTCAATTTGCTCCTAGGAAGGCGATCGGACCTTCAGTCAACAAGCTGTTCATGAATCCTATACTGCCAGAGTCAGGCCTTTAGCTACCACAGTATTTGATATCTCCCTCTGCCCTCCTGATTCAAAATGCAACAGTGACATTTGCCAGGGGCACAGAGATTAGATTTGCTGATATGTCCTGATGAAGAGAAGGCAGTCACACAGAGGAACATCGATTGATCAGTGATACGGGCCAATTAACACAGAACTTGTGCTGATTCAACAGATCCTTTTCTAAGACAAGAAGATTAGGAATAGGAGGAGGGCACTGGTCTGCAAAACCGGTGATTCTGCAAAGAATTAGGAATTCAGACTAAGTAAACAACCAAGCAGATGATATGTTTGATGATGCAGTCCCTATTGATGTATCAGGGAAAGCCATGGAAAGAATTTGTGACTAGCGTCTAACGCCAAGCAAATTTTGATTAAAAGCAAAATACAAATGTTTAAGAGTTATGGGACAATAGGTCTAGAAAATTGGATGATCTGTCACCCCGTGTCTTTAAGTAAAGAATAAATGCCAATTTGAACAATATACTTTAATCAAATACAAGTTTTGGAGAACAATGTGTGAAATATATTGGCAATGTGGTCTATAACATATCAGAATAGAGTATCTAATGGTCTCTCCTGGACTTAAAATCTATGAATCTTGCTGTCCACTGAGGTTGCCTGACAGGTGACACTAGGCTTATTTGCAGACTCCAGTACTTATGTTAATCAGATAAGTGTTGTTCTCAAGGACAACATGAGACACCATTTTACAAATATTTTGTTATAGTGCAGACCTTCTCTCTCTCTCTGTTCTTCGCATTATGTTCATTCCTCCTTTTTTAAATTGTGAAATTCCAAATTACATTGCTATAAGTTTTATTGTACATATGTTACTGTAGCTGTATTTGTTCTCCAAACAGTATTTTTCTCCTGCTGCTTTTAAATAACTACTCCAGAGTGTGGAAATTGTACAATTGTACAATTAGAAGATATTTACGTACACAGCTGCCCATAGTTCTTTTTGGGATTTATATATTGCACAGAAATATGTATAACTCACTAATGTTTGGTATATACAAGGATGTCTTGATTTTATATAACCCTTAGAAGTGTCATACTGTGTAAATTGGCTATCACGTATTCATGAAAAGTGAATATTTTGATTCAGTATTCACACAATGAATTCTGGGATTATTTGGAGCAAATTCAATTTTAATTTTTGCCTTTTCAGCCAAACAGGAGACTGCTAACTTAGTGCTGTTATACCTGTGATTCTCCTCCACAGTAGCACTTTTCTACCAATAGCAACAGCAGGAGGTTAAAAACACAGTTTAACATATACTCTGTGATAGCACATTTGAATAGCCTCTGTTGAGAGGCAGCATTACACTTCCACTGGGCACTATGCACAACCCCGTTACATAATTAAGCATCAATTAAAATGCTATTAAAATAAAATGTTATCCTGTTGTCTTCTCAATTATGTTATCTTGGCACTTTGTCTGTCTGATGCAATCCGTTATCATACTAGACCCAGTGTCATTAAGGTTAATGTGCAACATGTTTTTAGCGTTTTTACTGTACATTATCTTGTCATAACATATGTCAAATACAAAACCTGATCATAATGATGATGATAAACTCACAAAGGAGTATACAAATAACAAGGAAAATATGTGAACTGGGTCTAATCTGAAAGATTAAATGTTGGCTTTTTAATTAGATGCTTGATGATTCTAAATAAGCTTGAAGAACAAAATAAATAGTAGTGAAGTTGGAATGAAGCTTCAAAAAGTTGTTTACAGATATGACAATAGACAAGGGTGTGTTTGTGATCCCATTTTGTCCCTGAGTCAGCAATACCTCTAAAAGGACAACATGATATTAACAGTCCTCTATGATAATTGACAGAAAAGACTTTTTTCAACACTTTTTTTTCAGGAAAAATTAGAAGAGCCAACCACTTTATTCCAGAATGTCTGCAATACTCATTCTAGATAGTGGCAAATACTGGGACAGGAGAAATTCTTTGCAGACCTCAAAATTATTCTGTGCTTAGTGAGTTAATAGTTCATTCAAATACTGCTGAAATGATCATTTTGCAGCATGATGAATTAAAATATATATATTTTCATTTTTTTTCAAAACTTCAGTTACAACAAAGAAACAACCAACCTGTAAAGGTACATGCAAGTTTAAAGTCATTGTCTCTTCTTCTATGTATGTACTTGACATATTGAAAAATATCTTGCTGTCTTTCAGCAAGTCAAAAATAAACTCACTTGCATATTTATTCATCAGCTATTATCAATCAAAACATAAATTTCTAGTCCAAATATTCCCCTCTTGATACATTTGAATTTTCTGTGTTGTAATAAAATGTTTTCAGTATGTAATGCATGCCTCAGTATACTCTTTAGTGAAAAATGTGTTGCTAAAAACAAAATCACACAGATCACTAGGTAGAGCAGTGATTAAATATCTCACATTATTTAGTTAGGAATTACATTATTTTTTAAAAAAAAATCCTGGGTCACAAAAAAGGACTTTTGACTCAGTGGGGGTTAAGGAGTGTGCATATGTAGGGAGGATGTCCAGTGTTTAAACAGATGTTTAAAAACTGGAGTGTTTAATATATTTTAAATGAGTGACTGGAAACTTAATCTATTAGATAGTGACAACTAAGGGGTGTGGAGAAGATAAAATTAGATTTGACTATAATTTTGCATTTGAATATATGTGGAAGAGAGTGTAAAAAAAAAAAAAAAGGCAGAACAAGTTTATAATATACAGCTGTATACTGATCCTAAGGCATTCATGGCAAAATATCCACTGATTCATCTAGGAATATGAGGAAAATTAATACGTGATGTCTAAGCTCTAGTTCTCATTGAACTGCCTGCTAGTATTTGACAGGTTTGGGAGAAAATTGCTTAGTTCCATTGTTACCCAAAGGAGATTTTGATTTTCATTTGTTCTTCTGATGGGAAGGGAACTAGATTTCTTTGTCAAATCGGCAGTGTATTGGTTGTTATGAGTCTCTAGATCCACCATTCATTATAGAAAGAAATCAAAAAAATCTACAGTTTCTGGGTCACACTATATTTAACAGTAAGAGGTAAAACATTTCTAAACAAAATTTGAATGCAATATTGTTGAGAGCAACCCTCTTTTCCCTTTCTCAAACCCTGAAGTCTTCAGGCAAAGGTTTCTTAGGAACAGACTGAAATTCTGTTCCTACAGTAGTAAAACTTTCATTAGTAAAATTGCCAGGGGTTTTAATCCCTTTCAGAGATCGCTTTAGAAACCGAAAATGTAATCTAGACTAGACTTCATACTCAATGGGCATGTAAGAAAAAAAAAGATGGATCTTTTCAAGGTTTGTTTACCTCAGAGTGAAACGGTTCTCAAAAAAATGTACTTTCACCTAAGAACTAGATTATTTTAGAATCTGATCTCTTCTACATTCTTTTTACAATTAATCTCAATCTTCTGTCACATCTTGTCTCAAAATGTATATTGAAAGTTTTTAACAAATGTAAATAAAAACAAAGAGAATCTAGCAATAAATGTCATAGCTGAAATAGCTACTGCACCTTTCCAAAAGTTTTTGTTTTAATACGATAAAACTGTCACACAATTATACTTAAGGTCAGCAAATTCAAAATTTTTGAGCACTAGCACCTTTAAGTTATTTATATTTGTTAGTGTCAACAAGGACATATTTCTCAGACTTTTTTGTAATTCAGTCAATGGCTGTACTTTTTCAGGAAACTGTTACAATGCAGTATGAATGGTTGAGAGAACATTTATTTACTTCCAAGTTTTAATCTACATGAAGATCTCTCCAGTAGATAACAATATTCCAGATTTATCAGGGGAGAAAGTATGGATTTTGCAACATGGAATATTATGAAAGAACATTTTTAATTAGGGCATATGAACAAAAAGATAAAATAAAAAAGAAAGAAAGAAAGAAAGAAAGAAAGAAAGAAAGAAAGAAAGAAAGAAAGAAAGAAAGAAAGAAAGAAAGAAAGAAAGAAAGAAAGAAAGAAANAGAAAGAAAGAAAGAAAGAAAGAAAGAAAGAAAGAAAGAAAGAAAGAAAGAAAGAAAGAAAGAAAGAAAGAAAGAAAGAAAGAAAGAAAGAAAGACTAAAAAGAAAAAGTGTAAAATGGGAGCAGAGAAATCTCCACCTGGCAAATGACACGGATAGTGATCAGGACCTGACTTCAACTCTCTGGCAAGTGGTAGAAGAAAGAAAAGCTCCCAAATGTTCACCTAATTATCATTATATTTTTAAATATATAATCATCCATAGCATTGCCAGGAATCATCCATCACCCATCTGTGGCCATGCAGAGAAGTTATCATAGCCTAAAAACTGGCGTAAGACACTACTGGCTGTGCGACAGCTGGTTGGAAGACAAACTGCAGAAAAATCTGTGTGATCAGAGGATGGAACCTGGGAAATCAACTTGAATACCTTTCCTAGTCTCTTCTGCAGCTAGCTATGGTAGCACAAGGCAATTACTTCTAGTGAAGTGGCTTTCCATCATAAGGTTATTTTTTTGCTAAATAATGTCTAGGAATTCCAAGCTATAGCATCTTGGATCATTGATGAAGTTTAAAATACACTTGTTTGTTTATTTAAAGCAACATATGATTACAGCTGTCATACTGACTCTGTATGAATGTGGAATATATGTTTAAGTAAACTAAAACCTCTATTAAGAATGTTATATTTATGAAAAAATAACTTAGAACTATAATAAGCTATTGTTTATTGTCTTGCATAAATACACCAAAAATGTCAAAGAAACAATTAAACATGTAGGGGAAAAAAATAAATAAATAAAAAGAATGATCCTTTAAATCATGGTGAGGCCGTGCCACACAAACTATACCACTTATGTGAATCAAAAGACAAATTCAAGAGACAGCATTTTCAAATTTTTTGTGACCATGGACCTTGCTATGTTTGGCCACAGTTAAGAGCAATTTAAGAGTAATGCATGTAGAATCACAGAATCATAGAATCCTTAAGGTTGGAAGGGATCTCTAGAGGGATCATCTAGTCCAAACCTCCCTGCATACACAGGGTCACCTAAACCATGTGGCACAAGGTGGCGTCCAAGAGGGTTTTGAAGATTTCCAGAGGAGACTCCACAACCTGTTGTGCCAACCTGTTGGCAACCTGTTCCAGTGCTCTGTCACCCTCACTGTCAAGAAATTTTTCCTTAAGTTCCTGTGGAACTTTTTGTGCTTCAGTTTGTGGCCATTACCTCTAGTTCTATTGGTTGCCACCATGGAAAAGAGGCTGGCTCCATCCTCTTCACACCCTCCCTTGACATATTCGTACACACTGATGAGATCCCCTCTCAGCCTTCTCTTCTCCAGGCTCAACAGGCCCAGCTCTCTCAGTCTTTCCTCATAGGGCAGATGTTCAAGGCCCCTGATCATCCTCGTAGCCCTGCGCTGGACTCTCTCCAGTAGATCAACATCCCTCTTGTACTGTGGAGCCCAGAACTGGAAACAGTACTCCAGATGTGGCCTCACCAGGGCTGAGGGGAGGGGCAGGATCACCTCCCTTGACCTGCTGGGGAGACGCTCTTCTTAATGCATCCCAGGATCCCGTTGGCCTTCTTGGCCACGAGGGCACACTGCTGCCTCATGGTCAACTTGTCATCCACCATGACGCCCAGGTCTTTTGCTGCAGTGCTGCTCTCCAACAGGTCAGTGCCCAGCCTGTACTGGTATCTGGGGTTATTCCTCCCCAGGAGCAGGACCTTGCACTTGGCCTTGTTAAATTTCATAAGGTTTCCCACCGCCCATGTGTCCAGTCTGTCCAGGTCCCTTTGGATGGCAGGGCAGCCCTCTGGGCTGTCAGCTACTCTTCCCAGTTTGGTATCATCAGCAAACTTGCTCAGGGAGCACTCTGTGCCTTCATCCAGGTAATTGATGAATAAATTGAACAGAAGCGGGCCGAGGACTGACTCCTGGGGGACACCGCTAACCACAAGCCTCCAACTGGACTCTGCACAGCTGATCACCACCCTCTGGGCTCTGCCATCCAGCCAGTTCTTAATCCACCTCACTGTCTACTCATCTAATCCACACTTCTGGAGCTTGCCCAAGAGGATATTGTGAGGGACGGTGTCAAAAGCCTTGCTGAAGTCGAGATAGATGACATCCACTGCTCTCCCCTCATCTATCCAGATGGTCATTCCATCATAGAAGGCTGTCGGGTTGGTTAAGCGTGATTTCCCCGTGGTGAATCCATGCTGACTACTCTTGAGCACCTTCTTGTCCTCCACATATTTGAAGAAAACAGCCGGGATGAGCTGTTCCATCACCTTTCCAGGGATGGAGGTGAGGCTCACTGGCCTGTAGTTGCCTGGGTCCTCCCTCTTACCTTTTTTGAAGACTGGTGTGACATTGGCTTTCTTCCAGTCCTCCGGCACCTCCCCTGTTCTCCAGGACCTTTCAAGGATGATGGAGAGTAGCTAAGCAATAACTTCTGCCAGCTCACGCAGCACTCTGGGGTGCATCCTATCAGAGCCCATGGATTTGTGGATGTCAAGTTTCCCTAAGTGCTCTCTGACCCAATCTTCCTCTAGCCAGGGCAAGTCTTCCTCTCTCCAGGCACCTTCTCTTGTTTCTAGGGTCTGGGATTCCAGAGGGCTGCCTTTGGTAAACACTGAAGCAAAGAAGGCATTCAGTAACTCTGCTTTTTCTGTGTCTTTCAGAACCAGGGCACCCACCCTCTTCACCAGTAGACCCACCTTTTCCCTAATCTTCCTTTTGCCATTGATAAATTTGAAAAAGCTCTTCTTGTTATTTTTAACATCCTTTGCCAGATTTAATTCCAATTATGCCTTAGCCTTCCTTGTCGCATCCCTGCATTCCCTGACAATGTTCCTATATTCCTCACAAGGAGCCTGTCCTTTTTCCACTTTCTGTATAATGCCTTTTTCTCATCCACACAGGCCTCGTGTCCCCCGCACTTGACTTCTTACTCAAAGGGATGCACTGATCCTGAGCATGGTGGAAGTGCTACTTGAATACTAACCAGCTCTCTTGGGGCCCTCTTCTTTCTAGAGCCCTAGCCCATGGGATTCTTCCGAGGAGGTCTCTGAAGAGGTCAAAGTTGGCCCTCCTGAAGTCCATGGTTGCAAGGCTACTTACAGCCCTGCTTTCTCCTAGCCTTGGTGAATGTCTCTGCAACACTCAGACTCAGTGTGCAGGTGTAATTTTGAAGGCACTGGTGGACTTGTGACAGCCAGACTTTGCACAAACTTCTGTTCACATGGCCTGTTCTGTTCACATGTGCCACAGCCACAGCCATGTGATGTGCTTTGGATATGAATTCAGATGTAGTGATTAAGATTACCTGAAGACTTGGAAATTGTAATTTCTTTGCAGAAAATGATTTTTTTCAGCACAGTTTCAAAGTACAGCGAGCCAGATGTAGCAACAAAACCTAGGGAAAATCTAAGTGAAACAGGAAAGTAACACAAGCTCCAGCCTCTGCTCCATTGATTTCTGAACCAGCTTTTTTCTGAAGTGCTTTAGTCCTTCTCTAGGTGGACCATGCTGACAGACAGAAGTGAAGTATCACAGTTGTGATGTGACTTCACCCACAGTTACATGACCCGTTATATGACCCTTTTCTTTTGCTATGCAGTTCGAACTTTTTGAAGTATTGGTTTGGTTTATCTATCTAGAGTTGTTACACTTAGATAAACTCCCAGCATGTAAAATATATTTTTTAAATATTTCTTTGTACCACATTAGTATTCATAAAATACTTGTGAACAACATAAATATGAAAATATGTTATGCTGCCCTCAGGCAAAAATAATATTTTTGGCCAACACTGCACTGATTTCTTCTGCAGTACAGCCAATCCACTTGAAAAGAGCAGGGTGTGAATCAATACAAGATTTTTCAACTTGTCTGCATTTCACCTATGAGCAGTGAATACTTCCGGGGTATTGTCATCCTCAGAAAATCAAAGCTCACACAGATTTGAAAACTATTAGCTGGCGCAACTAATATTGTCAAGAAGCCAGCCTCTCTACCAGCTGATGTCAGAGCAATTCCTACAGAATTAGCCATAAAATCTCACAACTCTGCTCTGAAAAAAATGTGCTTTGGCAATCTGTCTCTTACTGTTATTTTTTTGTTAGCTGGTCTGATTCCTTAAACTGTAAGTTTTTAAGAACTTTTGGTAAATACATTGATTAACAACTTTATTTAAAGAATAGCAAAGTCACTGTTGCTGTTCTGCTCCATGACAATTTGTGCCTTATTATTTCCTTTTCTTTTTTGCGAGTACTGTGCTCTTATTCATTTAACTTTTTTTTTTTTTCATTTACTTACTATTCTGTGTACAAACTTTATAATCTGTCTCTAATTGCCTCAATTTTTCCTGCTCATCCCTTCCCATGTTTATGTTGTTTTTCAGAAATAATCATCACAAGTATGTGTAACTTTCTGATTTGATTTGGAGATGATTTTGATGATTTAACCACTATCATATGTTAGCAGAAAACTGGCTTGATATTCAGAATCAGAAAATTAGTTTGATATTCTGTGCAACCCCTATAATGAGACATTATTTAACTCAAACTACAAAATCAAAGTTGGTTTGCTGTCTTATGTCAAGAGAAAGACAACTAATATTTATTGTACAGTGTAATCTCATTCAGTAACATTAGTAATCAGAGGAATACCTTTTTCCCATTCTTCAAAACATTTTGTATTATGATGTCTTTTCATGATTTAACTAAATTGCTTCCTTTCCTTGCCTCATTACTTTAGAATATATCGCTGTGAACATACTTTAACTTTTCATCTAGTTGTGGATATTTTACAGTCATTCACAGTGACTCCCTTTGTCATATGTTTTCTCATCATTCAGTTTTTTCAGGGCATGATGAGATGCTCTGTAGATAACAAAAGATTCATGGAGACATACGACATCCAGACAAAAATTGAAAAGAAAATTGAGAATACACATTTCTCATTTGCATAAAAAAAGAATTTGCAAGTAATACATTTAAAGCATATGAAATTAAATACTTTCAAATACAGAGTACAATTATCTTGAAGAAATCATTGCCACAGAATATTGAAGAAAACAAAAGTGTAATGAACTTAAAGCAGACTACCTGCCCATCAAGGACATAAAGGACATCATTTGAAATATGATCTTCAGCTCAGGAATCACAGAATCATAGAAGGACTGGAAGAATCCTCTGAAGATCATCTGTTCCACTCCCCACTCAGGATGAGTCACCTAGAGCATATGGCCCAGGATTGTCTCCAGACAGCTTTTGAATCTCTATGAAAAGGAATTCAACAGCTTCTCTGAGCAACTTGGTCCAGTGCTCTGTTGCCCTTACAATAAAGAAGTTCTTCCTTATGTTCAGACAGAACATTTGTGTGTTTTAGCTTGTGCCTATTGCCTCTCATCAATGTAACCAATGTAGAGAGTCTGGCCCCATCCTCTCTGTATCCTCCCTTCAGATACTTACATATATTGGTAATATTCCCCCTCAGTCTTCTTTTCTCCTCCTGAAGAGCCTCAACTCTCTAAGCCTTTTGTCATATAAGAGATGCTCCAGTTCCTTTGTCATCTTAATAGACCTTTGCAGGACTTGCTCCAGGAGCTCCATGTCTCTCCAAAACTGGATGCAGTACTCCAGATGTAGCCTCACCAGGGTTGAATGGAGGATTACCGCCCTTGACCTCTTGGCAATGTTCTTCTTAAAGCAACCCAGGATTGGCCATTGTCCTTCTTAGCCATAAGGGCACATTGGTGATTCATGGCAAATCATTGCCCACCAGAACTCCCAATTTCTCCTTTGCAGAGAGTGCTCTCCATCTGGTCAGTCCTAAGAAATCCCTAACCTGTTACAGGTCAAACTTTGGGATACTGGCAGACTAGAAGATCAGTTCTGCATAAATCTTTTTTTCTGCTTTTCCCTAAGCATCTGTTACAGGCCATCATTTGTGGCAGGATATAATTTAATCCAGGGGAGCAATTTCTTACCTGTAAATCGGGCAGAGCTCTAGCTATAACTTGTTGAAGTGTAAAAAATTATTTGCATCCTTTATTCCTTTTAAGACTCAAGGTCACGGTAGAGAATATCTTTTTTCTTTAAAATGTGCTATTGCGAAGAATTTCTACTCTTTAGAACAGGTACAAACTGGAATATCATTATATTGTATTCTTTTTTGGAAATACTTTAATTACCATTACAAAAATATGAAACATCAAGGTCATACATTCCAGGCAAGATCCACAGGTTAAAAAAAAAAAAAAAAAAAAAAAAAAAAAACCACTATTTCAAACCCACTTCTTTTCAGTAGAGCTATTAGAGCTATTTAACTCAAACAAGAGTCCCAAACAAAATTCATTCCTAACTGAATGAAGAAAAACTGAAGAAACAGAAGACTGAAGAACGAAAAGATAAAGCACAGTAATATGAAAAGATATTTATTAAGAAACACCAGTATTTTGTGAAATGTGTACCTGCTGACATGATATTTGTGTAATAACCTAAATAGATTAATGTTAATGTGAAGCTTTTACTTATTGCAGGTACCTTTGTATAATTAGAACCAAACTAAATTACAATGTTCATAATGTAACTCATGATGCTAATAATTACTTCCAACTGTCTATGGATATATTATGGATAAATTGTAATTAATTATAATAATAATGATTATGATTAAATCATTAACTTTAATAGATTAGGGATAATTACAGATAATTTTGTTCCATGAGTTAGTTTTTTGTGTACATGAAACTGTAGATAGAAACAAAAAGCCATTTATAGTTTTGGAGATTTCACCTCGAATCGTAACTACATGTCAGTACTGTATTTTAAATCCTTTGAATAAAACCAAAATCAGTATACTTCTCTAAATAATTTGCGAGTCTCTAATTTTCCTCTGAAGTCTTACGATAGCATTGCATATAATATGGATAATTATATAAGAATTTCATAGTTAAAGAACTTTTCAGTTTTGAATTACATAATTAATTAAAAATTTAAAAAGATATTTTAAAAAAGATGTTTTCCTAGTCAGATTTTTCTGTTCTTATCATCACAATAAAAACACATTTAAAAGTGTAATACACTTTATTTTAAATATAAGAGCTAGTTATCTTCATTCATTCATCATTAAAGTGAAAAAATGAATACCTCTACTATTTTTAATAAGGGATAAATGAAGTAGAAGCAGATCTATTTCTTTGGAAAATAGTAGTTCACTCTTCCAGTTTAATTCAATTACAATATTTCTTCTCACCTAAAATATGTGAAATATGATATAACACAGGAAATTCAAGAAGTGTGTGCAATGTCCTGGAGAACTCAGTTACACATAATTTAGCATGTGAAAGACAAAGTCACTTTCAAGATAATTTTTCATGAAAGAGTTAGCATTAATGAGAAATAACACTGAAAATAAAGACAACATTGTTTCAGTCATGCACCTACTAGTCTAGTAAGTTATTAAGAATACTTTGAAATATGTGGATGGTTTAGTTCCATTCTGTATAAAAAAATGCATTTATAAGATATGTTTTTTTCATATATATACTGCCTGTATTCCAAATTTTATTTCAGTCAAATGATGCCTGAAAACATTGTTCCTCTTCTTGAACCAGATTTTGGATATATTCTAGCTTTGCAATGATTTTCAGTAGTGAACAGCAAAAAAGAAAAAAAAAAAAAAAAAAAAGAAAAAAGAATGAAAAGAGTCCAAATGCAAAAATGCAAAAACTATATGCACACTTCCAGTCTTCTTTTTAAGGCGATGGCGTTTATTTCCGCTTTCCCTCCATATGTATGTTGTGAATTGGAACCAGTCCCAGACTCTTTTGTTCACTGAATCCTATGCACTTGAGAAAACACATATTCAGAAAGCAATACTGTCATGATGATTTTAGAACAAAGTATAACAAAAGAACACTAAAGTCAATTCATCTGAGATACAGAACCTTTCATCTGTAATTTGCCAGTCTTAATCCAAGCAAGCTTAGCAATGTCCCACAGTCAATACTGTCTGATGAGTGTTTGGTGGCCTATGAGAAATGAATAAATGATATAGTCTAGTTGCTTAATAAATAATATACTCTAGTTGCTTCTAGATAGGATTTCCCATTGCAGAAAATTATACTAAACCTTCATTGGTAACCTTTGATGGAAATAGGGGAGCACAAAATATTTAGGCAAAAGTGATCTGCTGTGGCTCTCTGTAACGCTTCCAGACAGAGTTTGAAACATATTAGTGGAGCTTGCATCATTACTACCTATTTTGTGCTGTTGCTACATGTAGACAGATCACTCACTCTGCAGATGTTCACCAGTACTAATATTCTCTTTAAAATGGAATCAGCAAATGGGGATTGTTGATATTACTGCAGAACTGATTAATGTGTATAATAATAGAAAGCCTTTATTAAAGAATTAATAAAAGTGAGCCTCACAGAAAGTATGAAGAGCAGATGAAGTGCCTGCAAAGAAAGTGCTAACAAGGTTGGAAAGACAGTGAAAGTATAATACTCCTACGAATATACAGAAATAGGAAAAGAGAATAAGGGAAATATACTTCCTGACTGGAGGTGACCCAAGGGCCTGTTTTAAAGATAAATGTTAAACTGACAGTTAGGAATGGAAGTAATTTTATACAACTATATAAAAAGAGATTTGAAAATAAGATGGATTTTGCATTAGCTAAGAAATTCATGTTATAATTATGATGTCTTGCCATGCACATAGAAAAGCAGAAATAGAAAAAAAATATTGATTACAGATAATACTGATTACCAATAATCTTCTATTTCAAGCTTCTTATGCATTGCCATTTTTCAAAGTCACATACATTGGTGAAAGCTTTCTTAAAAGAAAAGAATGTGTTTGGATTATGATTCTGAGAATTATTAATAATTATGTGGAGGAAAGAAGACTAGAATTAACATGATGTTTGGAACAAACATAATACAATTTTGGGAGGAATATGGTATTTATTCAGACTTTAGGCAAAGTTATTGTAGAATTCTTTGCTGAATAATACCTTACCAGAGCAACTAAGAAGGATACCGGGAGAAGGAACAGGATTGCAGCCTAAGTTTATATATGACTAAGATAAATGAACTAAAAAGGTGTAATACAGTGAAAAGTCAGTGATTTAAGATAAGAGATATTCATATTTGATTATTTCCAATAAACCATTTTAATAAGTGGAAAGGTAATTCATATATGTATTTTATATATATGCATGTAAGTGTGTGTGTGTGTGTATACATATAAGTGGAGAAATCTTGACCTGATTCATCCATATCATTTACAAAGAACAGAATATGTAGGACAAAACTGTTCTCTGTGTGTGCTTAGGGCACTCTAGGAATCAGTGCTCAATCTCATTATATTTAGCATATTCTTTATTAATGATCTGGAAGAAGCAGCACAAACGCAGGACTTTCAATTCATTTGTAGATAGTGCTTCAGATTACTCAGTTACTGTTTGCAAATTTCTTTGATGATGCAAAGCATTATTTTATATGAGGTGAAAATATTATTGCAGTTCTACAAAGGATACTACAACTAAAGTAAGAAAAGTCAAAAGACTTGGAGGAATGTTAAAAATGTGGACTAAAAACATGCACATCAACATATCTGATGATCTAAAAATTCTACATACTCAATTTGATGTAATATTCATGAATCAATGATGTACCAAAAAGCCTCAAACAATAGAGGACAACAATATAAGCATTTGTAGTATATAATACATTTGCAAATTTAGATGTTCACGAGAATTGCTGGGAAAACTGAATGAGCTGTAGCATTCCCATTGCCTTCCTCCCACACTAACACTACTCATGGCAGCAAATGCACCTCTGAGCTCAAGATGTTTAGAAATGTATACCTTTCCTTCAAAATAAGACCTGTGATTGATAGCTGTACAGATACAAAACTCAAAGAAGGGACAATTAATTAATTACTTGAATGTAATCAAAAGGATTCTCTTATAAACATATTAACTGATCTATTATCAATTTATGTAACGTGCCTGAACAGTTTGTCTGAGAATCATTTATAAATCTTTTAAAGTTGCAAGATAAGAAAGCAGTTTCCTCAGCAGCTCTAACATGCATTAGTTGTTCTATTTTTGAAGTTTGGTTGATTTTCCTAAATAATTCTGGCTGTGAAAAATGTGAAATCATAGCTCAGTGATAGTTTTTCACCTACATTTTTTCACCAACGCATTTGCTGATATACACGTTGAGGAGGACACAGACCATCCTTATTTAACAGAGAGATTCTGATTATAAACCTAAAGTTTCCACTGCAGTATTTTCAGTCATTAAAGTGACTAGAGATAAGGAAGCTGAAGTTCCAGTGTTCCACTTTGTCACAAAACATAGATTGCTCACTAAGCTAGACATTTAGAAACCTTCATTCACCCAGGAATTAAAAGATGTGGGCGCTAGTATTTATTTAATGATCAAATGCCAAATACTGAGCTGGAAAAAACTACAGAGCAAGAGAGAGAGAGAGTTTTTCACCAAAATATCTTGTTATTTTTGGACTAAGGGTTAAGTGTATAGAGTTACATCAGATGAACTGATTCATTTACTTTTGCTTGGTAGAAACATTGGAAAACATATGAATTTACAAGATGATAGGTAAAATGTAATTATTTCAGACTTACATATTTAGGATTAATGCTTAATTCTTATTCTTGATTTCCATTGTTTTATTTTATTTTATTTTCAAAGATCCTCAGATGGAAGCTAAATATTTTGAATCAATAAGTGCATCCTACTCTTTTTTTATAAAAGTATTTCTGTATCTTAATCATTTTTTTCAATATATATTTTTGCATCAGAACAAAATATATGAAAAGTTGTTTCTGTTTAGATTGCACCAATGCTTATTTAATATTCCTTAAGCTCAAAATCCACTCCAGAATATAAATTATTTATCCTGATTAATTATGACAGAAGACATTATTCTGAATATAAATCCTTATTTTTAAACTTATTTGTATTTTTTTTCTGTGATTGGCAGCAAGTGGAATTGAACAGCTTATGATCTGTTTTGTGTGAGTACCCTCATTACATGGCCCTCAAAATGAGCCTGAAGGGTATGCTTCAGAGGGCTGGTAGAAAAATTCACTGAAGGTCTAGTTATGTATTCTTGCAGAGTAGTAGCTTGCAGCACCAATTGGACTATTGCACAGTATTGTGTTGTACCTTCTAGTACTTGAGCAAGTTTTTTTTTTTTTTTTTTCTTTTTTCTCTCCTATTGCACCCACTGATATATTTAGTAAAAATAAAATCCAGCTCCTCATGTAGTATAAAATGTCTTAACTTCATTATAAGCAAAAGGCAAAGACTGATGATCCAGCAACTAATTTGTTACCTATACAATGACACAAAATGATGCATAAAAGTATGAAAATGTTCCTGTTTACAGGAAGACTAGCTAGTCCTAATTAGCCATTCTAAAATACTAAACACGTTTGTAGTACAAGTCGGACTCATTTACATTAGCTGCAGTTCCAGTTTTGCAATGTATTTTACTAAACAACTTCTATGCTATAACAGTTAAAGGAAGTCTCCTGTAGGATATTTTGAGGCATCTTCTTATTAAAGGATAACAGCACGTAGAATTTCTTTCATTAGACTTCAGTATATAGGACAATTTATTTGCCATCCACACAGGGCCCTTATATTTGATGCAACTTCTAAACCCATAATTTTTATCTTTTTGTCAGTGGGATGAGGCAGTTATAGAACATTGTTTGACTGACCCTACTAGGGTAAGACATATCACAACCCGTATGCACCTACTTGCCCCGATTACCTCAAGCAGAAATATGGATGACTAGCTCAGCACAGATAGTACCATCTGCAGTGTGAAGTTAAGTGAGAGGAACTTCTCTCAGCATGATTTTTGGGGATGGTTAGGTTTTTCAAAAAATCTTTTGTTCATAAACGAAACTGTGTAGCTTGACACTAAAAGCTTTTCCCTCTGTTAGGAAATGAGTGCAATCATAGATGTGTAATAGAATGTGGCATCAACCTTTCTATTGTAGAGCATCCAGTTGAAAAAGAGATTTTGAATAATCCTTCAGAGAGCTGACACCAGTTTTCTGCTGTTACAGGACATCTCTTTATATTAAGCAGTAGGAGACATTTAACAGAAATGCCTTTCAAAAATCATAGTTTTCCAGGTATATGACATTGACATAAAATTATCTTTCTAGAGAAAATGAACTACTCACAGATTTTTTTTTTTTTTATTTTGATGTCAACCTATGATTAAATTAGCAATCTCTAGTAGGACTTAGAGAAGAGGTTTGTAAGATCTGCTTAAGTCTTGCTAATGCTAGTTGTCCAGATGACAGGATCCAACTTTTTTCTTTTTTTTCTTTTTTCAAGAAAAAGCAAAAGTGTATCTTTCACAATGCTCTAAAATACATTTAATTAGTTTGTGTTAATTGGGTTAAGAATCTATTTTTAATAGATTGATCTCATGGTTTAAGGAGGAATATATGGAGTTCAACTAAATATCACAAAAATCTTTATTCCTTACATTATTTCAGTACAGGAAGCACAATGTAAGTGCTGCAGTTTCATGCAGAACATTTTATCATGACAAATAATATTTAATAATCTGCTTATTCATTTTGTTTTTCCTCTCTTGATGATCACCAGATGCTGTGAATGCTTCTTCAAGACACTGTTTCCTGTTATGTAGTTTTATATAGTATTTTATTTTTGAAAATTAAAATTTGAAAAAAAAAAGACCTCTTTCCAGGTCTACTATTAGATCCTGGAAAATATTTGTAGTTCCTTATTTCTGCTTGCTCTATGCCTCTATGCCTCTGTAATGCCCACAACTCTGACAACCCTTTTTTTTTTTCTTTTTTAATATGGGTCACTTATGATTCTTTTCTTAAATAATAATGACATGTAGCATAAAACTAAACCTTTAGTTATTTTTATATTCTCCTTAGCAGAGGAGAATCCAAAGATGGAGACAAACAGAAAAAAGTCTCTGGGCAACTTGTTCCACTGGCTGTCCTCATGGGGGAAAACATTTTTTATATTCTGTCTGAGGATAAATCTTTAACTTATGGATGTTTTATCTAGTCTGCCCACCAGGCTTCTCTGTGAAGAACCTGGCTACATTTCCTTTAACTTCCATTTAGGTCTGCTTGCAGACTGCTGCCAGCTACTGCTAAAGTGATCTCTGCCCCAGATTATACAAGTGGTCCACCACTGAACTTACTCTAGTTTATGGGGTCCAAAATGGGATGCAGTATTCTAGATGAGATCTAATAAGAGCAGAGTAGAAAAGGAAAATCATTTTCCTTGATATACTGGTGGTGATTCTGTTTGCGCAGGCAAGGAAGTTGTTTGTTGCCTTTGCAGTCGATGCACTGCTGAGCCGTGTATAGCTTGCTGAACCCCTGGACAAACCTAGGGATGTGTGATCTGGTTCCTTTTGGACTTAGGAATGCCTTATCATTATGTTGTTTTTGCCCTAAACTTCCATATCATATTCCCTATATAGAGGCTATATGGGTGCAAACTTGTGGGCCTTCTACTCTTTCACAGAGTAGCCACAATAGACTTAATCTCCAGGCTTAGCAGAAGAAAGGAAACAAAAAGAAAACCAAATCAGAGATGTGATGAATTTTGAAGCCTGCAAGGTTCAAAGAATAGGAAAAAAAAAAACAAAAACAAAAACTTAGAATTTTGAAATGCAATAGGAAAGTCCGTCTTGTTCTTTCATTCATTTCTGTCAACTACTGTGTGAATTTGATATGCCATTATAATTTTCTATCACATATGTTTTTCTCTAGGAGAATAACACAGAACTTTACATTTGTAAAGTACTTGAAAATGGAAAACACATGAAGGCCAAAATCGTGACAGTATCTGTACTAGCAGAGATCTCAACCTAAGGCTTCACAAAATATTACATAGAGGCAAAACAGAAAGGCTGGAGTGAAGATTTGAAAGGTAGAAGAAAGAGTGTGAGAAGTATTAATTTTCCAATTCAGTCACTGAAGTCAAAATTAGAAGAAAGCAGAGATGGAGAGGGAAAGACAAAACAAAACAAAAGAAAAACCCTGAATTTTATTATAAACCAAAGTCTCCAATATCTTTTCCTTTTTTTCATTAATTAAAGCAATGACCTGAATAAGTATCACACAGTATTTAATGAAATATTTTCCTTTCAATTTTTTACTGAAGATAAAGTGATGTAAATGAAAGAAATCAACTAGAATCAATTCATTCATGTGGGATATTCACCTGTTGCCAGGAAATCCAGCATTTAAAACACTTAATCACAATAAATAAGACTCCAAGAACAGTCTGGCATGATGTCTTGAGATACCAGATATTCAGTTGCCTTTTTTTTAACATAAACTAAATCATTATCCACTGAGCTTGGGAGAACCACTCTGGTCATGAAATATAGCTGAAAGACAAGAAGCCAAGTTGGATCTTTAGAAAAGGCTCAAAACATTTGAACTGATTTCATGTATTTCTCAAGAGCATTACAGTTAAGAAAAGCATATTTTGGATATTTTTTTTCGTATGTCATTCCTGTTACAAAAATCTTTTAGCACTAACATTTTATTAAGTGGAGAGAGATGATGAGAATGATCTGATGAAGCTTTCACTTTGGACATTTCTAGAGCTTCTCTAGAAATGAAGAGAATAGAATCTTGCTTTCAACTTCCTGAATGCTCATTCTATGAGACTAGATTTGAAAAGAAATACTGAAATTTAATGGCATTAAGTATATTTTCATTAAGTGATTTTGACAAAAAGTAATTTAAAAAGCACTTGTGTTAGAGCTGCAGTCAAATACTTTTATTGCTTGATAAATGACTGTGGCAAAATAACTGATTTGGACATGGAATTTTTCATTGTTTTAGGATAACTTCTTATGGAGCCATTATTTAGCACTAGAAAAACTCTGGAAGAATGAGCATTTATCACTCCTTTTGACTTAATCCCCATACTGCACTTATGGGATTTGGTATTTTTTCCTGTCTCTGTGAGCTCTGTTTATATATATCTATACCTGTATTCAGATGTGTGTTATAAAATAAAAAGGATAGTTTTGGTGGATATCTTAATATAATGGATAATAAAAAAGGATAATATTCTTTTTCAGAAGAATTTTTTTTCTTGTAAGTGATTATTTTTTGCAAGACATTTTTTTAAGCAAAACATCAAATACTTTAGGGGTTGCTGAGTCTTAGGTAAGGAATATATGAAGTTATTTCATTTTTAGTTTTCCTAAATTCTTTTTCCACTGTCCTGGGATATTTGTAAAAGTTTTAGACACTTGTCTTCAAGCTTCAGATGATAAAATCAGTAGTTTAGTATTTTTTCTGAATGAGTAGTTCTATCTTTTGTTGCTAAGGCAGATTTTTCTTATCTTGTCACATGGAAATCTTTGTACTCTATTTCACAAGATTAAGCATCAGGAAATAAAAATTGCAAATGATATGCCTGTAGATATGGCAGCTTCTCCTGCATTCACTAGGGAAAGAAAAAAAAAAAAAAAGTATTATCAAGAAAATAAGCAAGTGAATTTTGCACAGAGGTAGCTCTCCAAGCTCCAGTAAATGGTGAAGCAGTCTGCCAGAAATTCAGAGATCTGCTCCGAGAACTCCAAAGTGTAAACGTTTATACATACATAGATATGTATTGCTTTTTCATCAGGTTTTCAAGAAGCCAAAGATACAGACAATGCTGCCTTTAAGTGCTGCTTTAAATTGGTAGAAGAGGAGGAGGAGGAAGAAGAAAACTCTTTTGAAAACTCTGATATGAAAATCTTTTTCTAGTGCCCAAATCCCTCTGTGCTCTTCATCACTGCAAATTCTGAACTATTTTTCAGAAAAAAAATAAAAATAAATAAAAAATAAATTTTTGTCCAGTTAATTTTACTGAGACTATATCAATATGTTTGTATACCTTAGACAAATGGTGAGCACACATGAGCGATTCCTCTCCTTCCTTGTTCCTATAGTGAACTCAGGAATCTGTCATTGCAAAGGCAAATGCTGTTTTAAGTTAGACAGTGTATGATAACCATAAAAAGCACATAACAAAGCTATACTTCCTATGAACAAGATTATAAGCTGTTTGTGGCATTCAAGCTCTCTCTTCTGTCTTCTCTGCTCTTATAAAAAATAGCTCTGAAATTATGGATACCCAAGCCCTTCTCCTGTGTTTCACATTCTAAACATAAATATCATAAAAATATAAATATATAGAGTTACCAATCAACAGAATTGTGAAGGAAAGTAAAAATTATACTGAAAAGAAAGTGAAAAAAACAAAGACAAATACAAGTAAGACTCTGCAGAAATTAAAACATTTTAAGATAAGAATTAAAGCAAGGTTTAAAGCTCAGCTGAAGATGAAAGGTTCAAGTTTTGGTATGCTCATTTGTCTCAAAGTTTAAAGAATGGGAGTCAATACACAAAACCAATTTGATTGGAGCTTATGCAAAAGTTAGGCTTTTTTTCGAACATTTCTTTGGTTACATTTTGTTATAATCAGGTAGAAAAATAGTGAAAAGGATCAAGAGCTTTCAACATGCAGCTATCTGAAAAATAGCACAATAAATTCTTATTACAGAATAAAATGCAGATATTGTATTATTTGGCCATCGTAGGTACTCAGAGAAGGAAGAAAGAAGCTATTTTGTCACCCAATGCCTTCACAGAGATTTGTTCACCACTTGATGGAAAGATCCTGCCCAGGCGGTTTAGCTGTCTAAACTGGATGCAATCAGGTCATTTCCTCTGTAAAGTCATTTTCTAGTTAAGACAAGAGGCCAGAATATATTGAGGTGTTTTATAAAAAAACTTCAGTTAGAGAAGCTTATTTCAGTCACAATTATCCAAATATGAGCATGTAAGTTTTAAAAACTAGTTTAATGAAATAACTCACACAGAAATGTAAACGGAGTAATAATATTTCCTCATCACCTCTCTGTCATCAGACAACCACCCTACAGCATATATATTTAAAAGAGTACCTAGGTCACAAACTGTAGGATTGCGGTGACAGTAGGACATTTCAGTGGAATGTGTCTGTTAATCAATAAATAAAATTGTGAGCCACAAGAAGACAAAAGGGTCTGTTTAAAGTTAAGTTTGCTCTAAAGCTGTCTTAAAGAGATTTTCTCACCTTTTCTCTTTACGGAGAGGTTAGGCACAATTTATATAAAAATGGTAGCTAGCGGGTTTGGATACGCCTTTTCAGTACCTACCTTTCTGTCTGGCTGTCACTCTGAAGATCTGAAGGTCTCCCATAAATTCTGTGCCATTTTTATTGGTAATGAATCCAGCCTCTTTATTCTTCACAAATAGTAATTTCAAATGCTAGAGGCTGTGTAAAAAGCAGAACCAAGGAAACACAAACTTCATAAGCAGGTTTTTAGATCTCCTAGTACACAAGAGTCCAGATGTGTTGTGTTTTGAAAGTAAGGCACACAAGATAGATAGATATTCAAGGTTCTAGACGATAAGAAAATGATATACCAGGAATTAATCCTTTATTATTGTTATAGATGGCCCAAGCCAGCTTTTAGCTCTTAAAGTGAGTAAGAAAGTCTTCCTTTTACTTAGCTATCATGTTTTTAAATTTCAAGACCCCATCAAAGTTCAGACTAAAGTTGTGTTTGAGAAATATGTTCCCAAATAAATGAAAGTAGCAGTAAATGTGATTTTTCACAATGTGATTAGATCCTCATTTTCAGTGGAAGCAGTAGGGTTGTAATAAGCATTCAATGTCTACTACCCTTTTTTTTTTTTTTTTTTTTTTTTTTTTTGCTTTGTTATGAAAATTACGAAGTATACACTTACTGGAAAAAAATATTCCATTTAGATGTATTCCTTTCCTGAAAGAAATTTCATTATTTCATTTAAGCTTTATTCCTTCTTTTTATTTCATTCCACTGCTCACTAGGCTGTTCTCTTTTTCTACTTTTTCTTTTGTTTGTATTTTTATGAAACATATTTTCCTTTCAGTGAATGACTATCCTTTCACTATCCATTATCTTTGTCTCAGAAGAATGGATTTGAAGAAGTCATTTATAAGTATCCCTATGGGGGATGGGTGGAAGTTAAAATCTGCAGGAATATAAGTCAACTTTGACTGTTAACATCAGGTTATTATGCCAGTTATTACGCAGTTTCACATTTATTCTAGATGGGTAAGCATTAGACTGATGTATATCTTCCAGGGTGCATATTACTTTGTGACTTTTTTTTAACTGGAGGTTCCTGATTGTGTCTTTAAGGCTCCTGTTTACAAAATGGGCAGCTGCAGAGCCACAGAAGAGAAGTGTTGGCATTCTACTGACAGTTTTCCTACTGAGCTCCTATTCATAGACAAAGGATTTCACATTCCTATATATCAGTTTTCCTCCTTGCATTCTTTGCCTCCAGTTCACTTTTTTTTCAATAATTTTGAGCTAACTGGTGGAAAGACTTTCTCTTACTATATGTTTACACTAAATGTTTACAGAAGTAGGATCTGTTGCATGGCAGTGTTTATTATGTGCTTTTACTACTGGGCTTAACTGAGTGCCCACTAACCTGTCAAATTGCTTTTGATTTCAATAGATTTTGAATTCAACTTATTCTTTTTGTTTTGTTTTCAAATTTTATTATTCGGGATTAAATGCATGCAGTGCAGGCTCTTGGAATTATCTACAAGACAAAAGCTACTTTTCTTTAATCCCTAAATTGTTGACAATCATCTAGTTATCCTAGCACTGACACTGGCGTACAGCAGCATCATGAACTTTCTGAGCAAAAATACTTCAGGTAATCATCACCCTATGTCAATATTTTTCCAAGATCTTACAACTTAAAATTTTGTTTTTCTTGGTGATCTTTACTGTATGGGATGATGTCTTTCTTAAAAAAAAAAAAAAAAAAAAAAAAAGCACGGCTGAACTACTGGACCCTTGGCAAGGGTACTATATGATGTGTTTTTAAACTATGTGTGATATGCATAAAGCTGTCTTTCACTGAAGAATTTATTCTTTCTTCAGAAACTATATGACTTTTGCAAATAATTGATAACAAATACCTGCAATTCCATGACTACTCATTTTTCTCCGTATAAAGAAATAACTGATTTATTACATCCAAATAATAACTTTTTGATAATAACTGGGAAAAAAAGTACTTCTTAAGATTTTTCTAGATTTGTTATTAGATTTTACAAGTAATTTACCAGATGATTTTCTTTTTTTTTATTAAGAAGAAAAAATAATAAAAAAATAATTAAGAAGAAAAAATGCTTTTTTTTTTTTATTAAGGAAAACATCTTATATGTCTTCCACACTTAACCAAATAATTCATGCCAATATTTATTTACCTCTGCTCCTTTTTCTTCTGTTGACTCCATCTCAGAAAGCATGTCAGATGAACAGACTAATGAGTTTTACTTATTTATCAGCTTTCACAAGATAGATTTACAACTTCTCACTAGTAGCTGCCACAAATTTGTGCTGTATAATAATAAGTGAACAGGGTATCATCACATATTGAATGGTTGTCATCATTTCATCATTTTAATGGTTGTCACATCAAGGCTGAAAGATTTGGGGGGGTTGTTTTTAAATACATCAAGGGCTAGTAGTACAAAAGATCAAAAACATTTGCATTCCAATTTATTCTAACTTTGGTCACTGACATTGAAAACTGCCATTTTCAAAGCTGCCATTTAATGACCCCAAATTCTGGACAAGACTTTCTATTTATTTATTTATTTATTAAGTTACATCGCTATACACATCTTGTTCTTCTTTGTCCAATAGCAGTTCAATGCATCATTTACAGAGTTTATTGACCAATATCTAATTCTCATGGGTCTCAGTCAGTATCTGCAGATTTGGCTTCTTGTCTAAATGTCTTGCCTTAGACCTAATCAAACTGGTCTAAACAGAACTCAGATTTATGATTTTATTTAAAAAAAAGTTTTGAAATCAATCTTCTATTTAAATACATTGTATTCTGGATAAGTTAGAAAGGCTTTGTAACACTGCTCTAGAAAACACTGTTCATAAAAAAAAAAAAAAAAAGTTAGATTAATCTGGTCAGAAAGGTAAGGTAAAAATGAATGTGCCTGACTTGCTTTGTGATTCGGAAATTCTTCTGAGTTTTAGGTTCTCGTGAAGACTTGGTTTGTATATTCATGTTCTGTGGCAGCTGGGCCAGTAAGAGGTATGCAAAAATTGCTTGAGAAAGCAGAAATTAGAGAACCCCCTCGCCTCCCCTCGGGTCAGGATGCCAACTGAGGAGACTCCTCAAGAGTGAGAGCTCTCTCACATCTTCTGGGGTGAGTGATGATTGCACATTTGTACATTAGAAGCTAGCTAAGAACCGCATACTGTAGTAGAAAATTTCCTGTACTGACATCCGAAACCTGCTTTGTAAATGTTGCATTTGAATAAATCATGCTATTCGTGAACTTGACTACTTGTTTTGAAGGCAGTCGGACTAGTAGTTGACATGAATCCGGTGCTGCCAGAGTTGGGACTATAATTACCACCGTATTTGGTATCCCTATTAAGAGATGAGTCCAGCTGTCCCCAGTCCCTCTAATTTCTGATGACTGGCTGGAATGCAAAGGGATTAGTCCCTTACAGTACTTGCCCTCCACTTCAAACAGCAACAAGAAGCAAAGTATTAGAAACCTTTCTTTTGCTTTACTGGAAACAAATTGCTGGAAACCCCTGCTCTAAAGTATATTATACGATTTCACAATAAAAATATCAAAATAGAAGTAATAAAATCAAAACAAAAGAACAAAAGAAAAAAAAAAAAAGAACTACCGGAGCAGAAACTAAAGCACAAATGTCTTCTCTTCCTCTGAATGACAGCTTTAATCGGTAAGCTAGAAAGTCACACACGTGCACACATGCATATTCTGTCCCTTTCTTTCTGTCTTTGGTCCAACAGTCTTTGATTATTGCATGAAAAATCAAACAGTTTGAAAAGAGAGAAATGAGAGTGCCCTTGATCTAGGAGGATATGTTTCCCTCAGGCAGAGAAAGAAATCTTAACTGTGCCACATGCGACCATTCAACTAACTGTCTTAGTGATAGAAATGAGGATGAAGAGGATCTACCCAGAGAAGATTTACATACCCTGAAAAAAGTATTTAATAGAAGTATTGGTGCAGGGAGGATGTGCAGGTGCTGTGCTTTTGCAAATTATGCAAATCACAGAATCACAGAATGGTTGAAGTTGGAAAAGACCTCTAGAGATCATCTAGTCCAACCTCCCTGCTCAGTCAGGGGTGAATTGTTAATGTTCAAATCATGAGTTGTTCAGGAAAGCACTTCTCCAGAAAATGAACCTAAGCCTGTCAGACAAAAGCTCATGCCTGTGTGTTCAGCTCTTCCTCTTTGCTAGGTCTTCCCTTGCCTTTCCCCTTGTGCTGCCTGCTCAGACTTCTCATTATCCAGTGCTTCCCAGCCATTACTTAGGGACATCACTAGCCCAATCCAGACTGTCATCTATAGTTTAAGAAAAGAAGCTGAAGATGAGGTGTTGCACACAGAATCACAGAATGGTTAAGCTTGGAAGGAACCTCTAGAGATCATCTAGTCCAAACCTCCTCCTCAAGCTGCGACACCCAGAGCATATGGCACAGGGTGGCATCCAGATGGGTTTGGAAGATCTCCAGAGAAGGAGACTCCACATACTCTCTGGACAGCTTGTTCCAGGGCTCTGTCACCCCCACAGGAAAGAGGTTCTTCCTCACATTGAGATGGAACTTCCTGTGTTTCCCTTTGTACCCATTACCCCTTGTCCTATCACTGGCCACCACCGAGAAGTGTTTGGCCTCATCCTCCCTACATTCTCCCCTCAGGTATTTGTACATGTTGATCAGATCTCCTCTCAGTCCTCTCTTCTCTAGGCTAAACAGGCCCAGCTAACTAAGTCTTTCCTCATAAGATAGATGCTCCAGTTCCTTAATCATTTTCCTGGCCCTATGCTGGACCATCTCTAGAAGCTCCACATCTCTCTTGTCCTGAGGAGTCCAGAACTGCCCACAATACTCCAGGTGCAGCCTCATCAGAGCTGAGGAGAGAGGCAGGATCCCCTCCCTTGACCTGCTGGCAACACTCCGCCTGATGCAGGCCACAATCTCACTGGCCACAAGGGCACATTGCTGACTCACGGTCAACTTGTTGTCAACCAAGACTCCCAGATCCCTCTTCATGGAGCTGCTTTCCAGGAGGTCAATCCCTAATCTCTACTGGTGCCTGAGTCTATTCCTCCCCAGGTGCAGGACCCTGCCCTTGTCCTTGTTGAACTTCATGAGGTTCCTCTCTGCCCAACTCTCCAACCTGTCAAGGTCTCTCTGAATGTTGGCACAGCCCCCTGGAGGGCTGGCCACTCCACCCAGTTTTGTATCATCTGCAAACTTGCTCAGGGTGCACTCTGTCCCCTCATCCAAATCATTGATGAACAAGTTGAACAGCACTGGGCCCAGTGCTGGCCCCTGAGGGACACCACTGGCCACAGGCCTCCAACTAGACTCAGCCCCATTTATCATAACCCTCTGAGCTCTGCCATGCAGCCAGTTCTCAGTCCACCTCATTGTACACTCATCCAATCCATACTTCTGGAGCTTTCCCAGGAGGATGTTATGGGAGACAGTGTCAAAAGCCTTGCTGAAGTCAAGGTAGACAATATCCATGGCTTTCCCATCGGCTATCCAGCCCATACTGCAACATATACAGTGAACACTATACAAACGTATAATCAGAGACATTAATAAATAATGGGTCAATTACCATCCTGACACTATTTAATTTACATTGATATTTATCTAGGATCAGATTTGATAATTCTCTTGACCATTTTAAAGTATATACAAAAAAGTTCAAATGATAAGTACTAATCAAACAGTTATGAAATATCTCTGAAAATTAACATGTTATTTACTCTACTATCTGTGGAGTTAAAGATTATATAGGCTTTAATCTAATAATCATTCAGAGTCATGCAGTTCCTTTGTGGTCTCCACAACTGGTATATGTTCAGATTAATGCTATTTACACCAATATTTTTCAGTTAAGCATGAATGTCTTACAGTCTGCAAACTGGCTTCAAGGCTTTGCAGTCTTGTGTCAGATGCTCATATTGTTCAATTCAGTTACTTCTGGTCAATGACAGTTGCACGAAGCATTTTTGCAATAGATAATTGACTTTGACAGCATTGAAATGAACTGACAGGATGCTAGCAATGACGGCAAATGATATGTTCTGTCAGTGCACCTGAGACAAAATACTGGTGGCTTGTACAGCGTATCGGAACTTGCAAAAAAACTATTCAAAAAAGTAGAAATTACTTTTTTCAGGTTTGGTCCTAATGAGAAAAATGAATATAAATACTGGAATTTTGGTCTGATTTTTTGTGTGACCCATACTGCTATTTTTTTTCTGCATACATTATGTATTTATTATATTCTTTCTATAGGTTTACAAGACAGAAACATGAAAATCACCTTGAATACAGCTTTGAATTGTCCATCATGTCCATGGAACACAATCTGAGTAACAAAAGTGCTGACTAGGCATGTCAGAACACAAGTCTAATCACAGATGAGACAAATTTATTTAAACAGTATAGACGGATGTTTAAAAACAATGAGGTTACAAAATAGTCTGTTGTACTACTGTATCGGCCATTAAAATTATATGCATATTAATCAAAGGCACTAGAGAATGACAAAATTTGTCTTCCAGGCTTAGGTAGTCCAGCATCTGAAAACTACATTTTACTCAAGTCATACAGTCTTTCTGGGTACAAATTTAGGTGGACATTTATTAGCAGCTGTTTATGAGCCAGGGTAGTATCAGGAACAAAACGTTATCCCAAATTGCATTCCATATATTTGCACTATGCTAGAGTGCTTATCCATGCTTCTGTTTAGTTCCTGTGTTCCATATCTGTGCTGTCTTTGGTATACTTTGTCCTCAGCTAGATGCAAGAGAGGCAGAGAGGGAGGAGGGAAAAAAAAAAAAAAAAAAAAAAAAAAACAGCCTCCAAATTCATATCTTAAATAAAAATTTAAATAATAGAATAGTTGAAAAGATATATTTCATATACCTATACACATGGATATATACATACGCAAATGCATGCATGTATGAATGGATATAAACAGTTGTGTGTAAGTAGTTAAACTGGTTAGTTCAAGGAGCAACCGGTCTAAAGTATGGGACTAACAGAGGAAATAAGTATTATCTTATTTCTCATTAGTTTATGCTTTCTCATTTGTTTTATAATTTATTATTGCTGTTATTCTCACTGAAAATTTTATATAAAATTTAAAAAAATTGATTTTTGTGCATCATTTACTGCCATTCTTCGTAAGTATTCTCTAAGTTGTAGTTAGGAAGTAGCTACTTCCAAGTGATAGGAATATAAGCACTTGATCTCACAGCTGCATTTAATCTAGTCAGTTTTATCACCCTATCTCACTGTTATTTATTTATTTGTTGTTGTTTTCTGGCAGGCAGTTCTCTACATTCAAAGAAGTTTGCCTGGAGGATGAAGTTCTTCAGAAAGATTTCACATGGATCCTATTGCTAGGAAAACAATTTGTTTTGTTTACAGCACGTTTGTTTGGAAAGGTTGTCACACTATCTTTAGCATCCTGCTTGAAGCTGCAGATTACACGGTGATGTCAGGAAAGATGGAAAAAAGCAGTATGTTTAAAATAAATAAAAGTGTATGGCACATTAGAATTTTCTCATAGTCCATCTCTGTTAGAAAGAGATGAGGACTTTGCAGGTTAAAAAAACGGACTTAAATTGTTGCATAACACTACTAAAAAAGTCTCTTCATCACTTAACTATTTTAATGACAGATTTAAGAATGTGCAGTCTTCAGGTAACTATAAAAAGGTTTCAGAACAGTGACGATGCTTAAATTTCCTGATGGATTTTCAATACATTGTATTTTTATTAGTAATCAATGATGTAAGCCCTTCTGCACTGGAAAAAGCTAGCAACAAGAAATAGCAGCTCCTGTTCTAGAGAGCTCATGGCAACTAGACAGGCCAGGCAATTAAGTTGGACAGAAAGCTGTGATGGCACACAAGGTTACCATAAAATGAACTTAAGCAATAATATCAGTATCACCTCCTCAGCCATTTTCTGTGTTCACTGGAAAGACCATGACCATTTTGTATCCCTTTTTAAATAATTCAACTATTGCAAAAAGCTCCAGTTTTTAATGATGTTGCCTCTCTCTTTCTCTGTCCTTTTTAACTGCTGGAGTAATCCAAAAACTACCTAAAAAGTTATATCATGCTCATTTACTGTTATCGTAATAATTATTAGCAGTTATTAGCTGTTATGGTGGAAATTAGTTGAAGTGAGCTATCATGAAGAAATGGGGTGTTGTGTGCATCCCTGGGAGGTCATACTGCATCATGTGAACTTAAGAAACTGCTATAGAGACAGTCCTGATGTGAATGAACAATAAATTCTTTGATAAGAACTTTCTTATCCTTGATATGAGATAACCCTCACACGTTAAGGAGATGTCATCTCTTCTGTATCTAACAATATAGAGTGAAATAATGTCTTTTTGTTTCTGTTTTTTAAAAGCAGTCACAGTGGTGGCTCAAGAAAAATAATGTCTCATGCCTGGATGGGTGGGAGAACCTCCTTTTCTCTATGGACAACATCATTTCCTCTCTCTTGCAACTCACCTTACATATTTTGCTACAGACTTTTAGGGAATCTAGGTAAAGGTTTTATCAGTCTGCTGTTTTCCCTGGCTTCAGTAATGGGGAGTTGCATAGCAGGATTTCCATGTGATCCTTTTTTCCTAGCTAGGCTTTTCTTTTCTGGCTCTATAGATCATCAGAGAAGAATGTCACTCTGAGCAGGTTCACTTTGCAATTTCCCCCACCCATTAAAAAATCTGGAGCTCTAGGAGCAGGAGAGGAAAGTGATGCATCATTTCGTTTTATATCTAAACTTGCAGTCACTTCCTTAGTCAGAGAAAGGATGAAGAGAAGCTTTGTGATATTAGATCATTGAATAAGTGCCATCTCAAACAACAGTAGAACTGTCAACTAAAGAGCCATGTGAGATATCATCTCAAAAAAAAAAAAAAAAAAAAAAAAAAAAAGAACTCAGTTTTAGGCTGGAAGACTGCTCTTGAGAAGCTGCTGTTCCTTGTTTGTCTTTCAGCAAAGATGCATCCTTTAGGATGTTGAAGAAAGAGCTTCAAAGGAATGAACAAGTGAACAGACACACACTGATTCACAGGAAAAACTGACTTCAAGTACCTGCACAGTTTGCACCAGGAACAGTTCGTACATCTGTGATGAAAGTGCATACAAGGCAGCACATTCCAGAAACACACAACAAAACGAGAAAGAAGCTAGAAGTAAAGACATGCTGAAAAGAAATATGGAAATAGAGAGCAAATACCTCACATCAAAGGAAATACAGCCGAATTAACAAAAGAAATGTTGTACAAATTTCTGAGGTCAGGTTAAAAACATAACTTCAGAATAAATATCCAGAATCTTTTATTTTGATCTGAAATGATAATTCAAAAGTAATATTAATCATACAACTTTTGTAGTTTTGTTTGTTTGTTTGTTCATTTTGTAAAAGAAATTCTCAACCAACCATAAATGCATCATTTTTGCCTGGGAAGCTATTGAGTACCTGACCTGGTGCTAGAATTTATTTTTTTTCAGTGTATGGAATTTTCATCTGGAAATATGTTTGTCTTCAGATTTAACTCATATCACATAAGTTTTTTTTTTTTTTTTTTTTTTGGGGGGGGTTACTATGCAGATATCATTAACTTAGAATATTATAAAATATTTTCCTTTGCAAACTACATATGCGTATCTCCTATGAAAGTGAATTGTGTTATTCATGTGTTTTGTTGTTGTTGTTCTTTCCAACTGAAATGGAATAATTAGAAGAACATCCCCTTGTTTATTTGGCACTTCTATTTCCTGTGAAACACAGAAGTTCTTTTTTGTATGTGTGTCCATCCATCCATTCATCCAGTGATTAAAATTTGAATAATATTAAACTGAATAGAAACTATAAAAATACATGTTAATGAGCCTTTGGTAAATGCAATGTTTCATTAATTATCATGTTTCTTTTTCTGTAAAAGTGTACTAATTAAATTGATAGTGCCATACATAAAATTAGAGACCTTATAAAAGTAATGTAGCATGCATTAGTTTTCAATGCATGCAGTTTTCAACAATATCATGACAGAGGTACACTGTGCCTCTGTTTTTGAGTTTTAATTTATTGATGAGATGAGCTTTCAAAAATGAAGTTTCCCTTCACAACTATTCTCATTTAATTTGAGGCTTCTATATGCAAATCTAAGTTTGCAAATTAGAAAATTGGTTATACCAGTGAAATAAAATATGCATGATTGATGCATCTAATATCCTGCTTTTGTGTTATGCTGTATTATAGTTACTTTTCATTTCCATCATTAATTAAAATTAAGACAATAAAACAGGCAGTGAAGCAGCAACAAATTACAGTAGCATCTTGAATATCTAACTAGAGTGACAGTGAAATTAAACAGTATAGTTTTGATAGATTAGAGTTTACTTCAGAATATCCTGTTATTTTTCTCATATGTTTTCAAATTCAATTTTGAAGATGGAAAATTTAGAAAGCATACAGACATGCTTTTCTTACCAGAATTAAAGTTTATTAATATTTGATTCTGCAAGATGATGAGTATTTCTGGTGATAAACAGAAGCTCTTAATTCAAGTTGAGCACTTACAGGGCTTATTCCGTGTTTCACAGGATCAGGTCCTAAATGAGCTTTTCAATTCATTGGTTCCACACCAATGCATTTTTCTTTTCAACATTTATCAAGAACTTTTATTCATATTGAATATAGTTTGAACCACAGGATGTCATGCAGCTATAGTAAAAGGCAAATAGATTATTCAATTACTCTGTACAAGCAGAGAACACCTAGTATGGCAAATATTAAATAAATTCATTGTTGCAACTGCTTATTTGTTAAGACTTCAACAGCATTCTAAATCCATTAACCTTTCTTGTGGTTCTTTCTTGCTTCCAGAAAGGTTGTGTTTCTGGCAAATTTGACATGGGCATGATAAATGAGTTATTTTTGCAGATGTTGATTATATGACCTGTTTAGCTTGCTGTCCTCCAATCCTGTCATGCTAATAGATGCCTGGTGGCATAAATAAAGACAATTCCCATAGGTGAGTTGCAAATGTCATTAATAATAATGTGTATCACCTAAGATGCTCACAACCCCTGCAGCACACATTTGATGAAGAGCTATATATGACAAACATTATATGGGCTGTTAAGGAACCAAAATGATATTTTCTTTAAGGAGGAAAAATTTGGGGCTATATCAAACAATTGAAAATCAATCTGTGTTTCTTCATTGGTACTGCCAAATTCTATAGGCACTTAAAATTATTAGTATTATAAAACTTACCAGAAATTCAAGAAAACCTCTGACTCCAGTGGATGAATGTTTACATTGCTAAAATGTTCTCCTGGAGCACTAATGAGCAGTAATGAGACATTCTGATTACTAGGAGTAGGGAAAACAAAGTTTTCTGACCAAATAAGTGTTCTTTCTAGATCAGAGCATAATCTAAAAAAAGTTGTCATGTAAGTTGAGTTATGTGATTGTATTTCATGATAAATATGCAGAAAAAAATTATAATACAGTTATATTTTGTCTCTGAAAGCTCTCTGACTACACAGAAAAACAGCAGAGATCTAGTTTTGGATGTAACAAGACTATCTGATATTTAATAACAGAAATTCATTGCTAAAAACAAAGAAACAAACACCTTAAAAATGCCGCCATAGAATCACATAGATTTTTTAGCTCTATCCACAGAGTGTCAATGTTACATACAGAAAACTCATTTACTTGGGACAAAATGGGAATCACTGAATATAATTATTTTCTTATTTGCCTACTTATCATTAGTATAGCTTCTGGTAAGTTAGCATTGGAGTCTCCTTGAAATTACAAGGGAGGATATCACTACAATTCTCATTAGGCATTTGGAAACAAATTGGCCAAAACTGATTTCAGAAGTTAATATTAGCAGGCATTTATGCAATTTACTGAATATCAACTATATATTATTCTGAAACAATGTGAGGTAATATTTAAAGCTTGAGGAAGGGTCAGTAAGGCCTGGTTTAGGAACAGGAGGTAGATAGTAAGGACAAGGAAAATTTGACAGAGTAGCAGTTTCCAGTTAAGCTATCACTTTTCAAATTATTTACTAATACAGGTACTCTTTGAAGTCCATCCAGTCTCCTGTGTGTTTTCTCTGATGGTGGACAGATGATAGATTTGTCATCGTGCCCTTACACCAGCTGCATCCAGCTGGTTCTCTTTCCAAATTACCTCCTAGCTACTGACTATTATTTGCTGTGTATTCTCAGTCCCTTGATGTTGCATTTATTCAGTACTGTCACCTTCTCCTAATGTAAAGCTTGCACTCTCCTGGCAGGGGATGTCAACATCAGAAACCTCTTTCTCCAAAGCATGACCAGTTGAATTTGTACTACCAATGCCCTTGTAGAAGTGATAAACCCATTCCATTTGTAACTCTATTTTTTTAATAATTATTTATGGCTTAAATATTGTGACTAAGTATGGAATTTTGTTAAGAATATTTACAACCACTGTAGTCAATACATATGTGAAGTGAAAGGTTCTGCTGACTCTCATTGCAAAATCTGTATAGACAGCAGAGATAACTGTAAGCCCCCATTGAAGTCCTTACTATTCTGGTGAAAATATATTCCCACAGATCTGTTCAGACAGTTTTTGTTTCATGTTCTTTTATCTGAGTTTCAGAGCAGTATTTTGTGATGAAGCAGTCAAGATCATATTGTTTCAAATCCTTTATAAGACAGTCTAGGGTGGATTTTTACTCTGCAGTTTCAGCTGAAAATTGTTGCATTATAGGATAAACACAAATTCAGATGATACAAACTGATTTAAAGACTACAAAAATGCTAAACTATGGATAAATTCATACAGTCTGAATAAGCTGGATCTGATTTAAATCTTAATATGATCTAGTTATTTGCATAACCTAACTGGTCTTTGATTAAACTGAGAAGTTGAGTAAAAGCTATGATACAAGAAAATTCTTACAAGATATGCTGATACCAGACAAAGCAAAATTGAGATAAGGTGCTAGATGAATAGTATTAAGCCAAATTAAACATTTAATTAAAAAGAACACAAAGGTACTCAAGAAACATATTGTTACAGAGGAATCAGCTTATGGACAAAAACAAAAAAAAACATTTTGGTGTGATTAACTAGAACAAAAGTAAATATATACATAAAATTGAGATTTTATTTACTTATGATATACCAACTAAATAACTAACTAAATAAATGACTAGATTTTATAAACCTGAATGTGTTTACGTGAAGAAGAAGGAAAAAGCAAAACAACAACAATAAAACCCCAAATACTGGAATAAGACCCTTTTATTTTACTTTCTATATTAAAGTTACTTTTGTTTCCAAAGGAAAGTTTTGAGATGTAAAATTATTAATAGTATAGGATATTTTCCCTATGTTTTTCCTTCAACTTTGAATAAAAAATGCTTCAGAGTTAATCTGCCCAAGAAATACAGTTTGCCCCAGTGCTAGTACAGTTAATGGACAATTACAGCATGAACACAGTGGAAACAGAATAGAACTTAAAAGTTATATTCAAATCCCCAAATAGAATTAAGGCAGGAAATCTTGTCTTGTCCTAACTCCAAGTGTCAAAGAATGACCACATCACACTGTCTAGTAAGTTTGGGCTACTGTGAGCCCTCTAGGGACTCCTGTAGTTTTGTGGAGCAAATGTTACCCACATTGTTTTCAGTTCCAATCATCTCAAATGAGGATTATGTTTCAGTTCATCAGAATGGTGTTTTCATGGCATAATACTGGAGATATTCATTGCATGTCAGCATAGCTGCATGTTCTGAGCATAGCTCAGAGGAAGGTGTCTGAGTAAGCAAAGTTCAATAGCAAAATGGACAATCCATATTTTTTCATTATCTGTCTACTCTGTCCAATCTGTCTTCATGCCAGTTTTGAGATTATGCTGGGATTAATTATTGAAACACAAAGTGATGTTCAGTACATCTTACCCCTTTTCCATGAAAGTGAGCTTCTACTTCAGGAGCACATATGAAGCTGAATTCTACCTGAAACATTTAAGATACTATATTTGGTGCTTAAGTTTTCTGCCTTTTTTGTGATGTACCTCTTTGTTCTACACCACTGAGAATCTATAAATACTTTATCACTATTTTACCATGAAATCATGTTCATGTTGTGTCAAGTTGTTGTGCAGAAAATAGATAGTTTCTTCTGATAAACTGTGATAATTTCTATGGAATGTAACAGAAAAACAATGTCTGACTTATGGTTCCCGTTTCATTGATTTTCCAAATATAGAAGGTTTATGTCTCACTTTTATCCCTAATTTCCTGGTGAAAAATCTTTAAAAAGTCTCAGCTATCTAACCCTGTTATGTTTCCACATTCTTCTCCACACAAGTAAAGAAAAAAAAAATCTATCTGTATAGATTTTACATAATTGTCATAACAGAATTATCATTTGCTTTTGCTTGTCTGTGCTTTCTGTGTGGAATTGCTGTTGGGGAACTCTGGTGGTTGCTGTGCTAATCTAAGTAATTTCACTTGTTTTCACCAATGAAGTGGTGAGGGGAAGAATAGAGCTCACAGAGAGAAATAGATTTATAAATAGCTATATCATTTGTGTTGATCTGAGTACCCTGTTTGGCTTCAAGCCAATACTCATTATTTCAACTCATATTCCATATTTCTAATTTTATAAGTTTTCACAAAAGAAGAGACCGCTGTTACCACGGTCCAATTACTCAACATAGGCCATAGACCATGCCCTAACTTTTACAATAAATTCATGATTTCTGTTTAAGCCACATTATATGCTAGGTAGACATCAAGGTTTATCTACAGTGCAGATTAGATGCTCTCCTGGGCATGTCCCACAGGGCCAAGGGACTGACTGGAGCACATCATAGTCCTCACTTTCCTGCTTGCTAGGTTTTCTTCCAGAGAAGACCAAGACAATGAGGAATATGTCTCTCCTTCTGTTTCAACATACATTTCTGCTTGAAAATACACATTCAGGATCTACTACAAGATGTACAATGAAGGCTGTCTGTCACACAGGAAAAACAAATGTGTTCAGTCTTGACTGAGAATGAAACATAATACTTTACATCTATTGACGGGTTCTCTATGATGACTAAAATACCATTACTATTAAAGATGTGCTTTATTTCTAGTCTGGATTTAAGATTTTCCATTTTCTAGCTATTGGATGTGCTGTGCTTTTCTCCACTGCATTCTCCATCTTAATCCCAGTCAGAAATTCTCTCCCTGTGTGAATAAACTGAATACACTTTTCTGTTTTAGAATAGTGTTATAATTAATATACTTTTGTGTGAAAGTTCATTTCCAGATGATACCATCCGTATTGTTCCACACAAGGGACAGAGCTAGTACAAGGCTTCTCAGCAGTACAAAGCTTCTTTCACTCCAAGGATGAGGAATTAAGGCCAGGTCAGGGATTGAGCTACTTCTGATACAGGGCAGGAAAGATATGAAATACAAGTACTGATGGGGAAAAAAAAAAAAAAAAAAGGCAAAACTGTGGTTGTTGATGGTTTCACAGACATGACAAGGATAGATAAAGTATAAGTTGACCAGGTGAGAAAATGCAAGCTGTAGCATGCAGCATAATGCAGCATAAAAAAATGCACTGCAGAGAGCAGGAGCCTGCACCTTACAGACAGATGGTTGAGAGGTCTCCCTGTCTCCATACATTTTTATCCTTAGCCACTACTCCTACATAAGACAAACAGTAACTATAACAAATAAAGTATAGCATTAATCGGAGAAAGGACTCACTGGAGCAAGTGCTTTTTATACACAGTACTCCCAAGAAACTTTGTCCATCTTTCCTTACCTGCATATTCAGAAAATTCTATTCACTATGCTCTTTTAAGGGGAATTTGGGATAAACATGCTGAATGTGAGAAGAGGGGCTGACAAGAAATGGTTAGGAATGATCTCTGTGCCATGTGTTTTCCCTGAAGATATTTTATGCAAAAGATGATAAGTTGGGCCCCATGCTGCAGTTTGGATTTATACATTAACTAACCCAACCTGTTTTTACTCCTCTCCTCCTCCATTTACATCACAAAAAAATCTGAATGGAATTTCATGCAACTAAAATTCAGCCAATTTTAGAAAAGCAGTCTGCAAACAATGCAAGTGTAAGAGATTTGTACAGAAAAGGTTACAATGTAATGCATGTATGTATATAGTATTATATCTGACCATGATAAATCTTAAAATAAAGAAGTATGGATATAGACAGCTCAATATTGTTATTAAGAATTTTAAAATAAAAATTTAGATATAAGTAAGTGCATTTAAATTATATTATGCACTCCAATCAAAGATCAGTTCGCTGTTGAACTAAAAGTTACTAAAAGTTATTTTTGAGTACCTTGACAAGTGTCAGACTGTCCTGATGCTGAGAGACCATGTTCAAATATTTCAGTAAACAAAGTCTTTTTGTTGAGAAAAGATTTGTTTCTCTTCCACTTCATTTTGTAAAAAAAACTTTGCCCATGCTTTCTCAACTGCCATATAAATTTGTTCCATGCTACTTTTACAGGTAAACAATAGGTGGAAAAAATTGCCTTTGGCAAGTTTCCATGGAGATATAATCCTCATTCCAAAGTATTTCAGTCTTTTCTTCAGTGTTGTTGTAAAACTGCTAGTTAACTCATTGACTGTCAAAGAGAAGGTCTATCATTGAAAAAGATTCAACCCAAT
This sequence comes from Nothocercus nigrocapillus, assembly GCA_013398345.1. Lineage (NCBI taxonomy): Eukaryota > Metazoa > Chordata > Aves > Tinamiformes > Tinamidae > Nothocercus > Nothocercus nigrocapillus. The sequence continues at coordinate 113,083 of WBNA01000549.1, forward strand.
CCTGAGAAATAAGAATACCCAAAACATATTTTGAATACGGTTTTTATAAGCAAAGAGGTGATTCTGCAAATCGCATGAAGTGATATTTTAAAGAAATACAATTATACTTCAAAGAACTTGCATATCCATGTGTTTTTTTTTTCAAATTCTGAAAAGGAAGTTGTCATCTGGTAAAATATCTTTCCAAGCAACACAAATGTATGACTTTTACTTCATTTTTGTTCTCTTTGAAGAGAGTAGTAAAACATTGCTCACAAATAAAATAAATCAGAAATTTCAGTAGCACAGTCATCTTGTAGCCCCAAATATTTTGACATTACCTTCAATTCATAGATAATAAATAGTGCATGCAAAGAACAGATATCAGTATGACTTCCTATTTATTTTCTTTCTTTCAATGTAGTACGCTGTACGGGGGTATGAGTTATGGCTCTTCTATAGATTTCCATGGTTTCAGAGCAGTGATGAAATTAAAGAAAAGACTAAATGAATGCCAACATTAACATGCAGTCACTAACCATCAGACATACTTGCAGCTGGCGTCATTTCATGTACCTTTGTGTCACGACTCCTATCCCAAATCCAGGAACCCCACAGCCAGTAACACATTCCAGCTTATTTCTTATCTTCCCAGTCTCTCCAGAGATTGAATTGCCTGTTGTTCGAAACCTACCAATGACCTACTATCCAGCTGTTCCAATCCAGCTCAGCAGCTGACCTAAAACACAAGAAAATCATGATCAGTACTTCACCATCTCTAAATTTGTTATCCAAAAGCTAAGGCATATATATATGTATATCTGTGTGTTTGTGTATATCTATATTATATATATGTGTGTGTATG
>WBNA01000549.1:183260-225927 GCA_013398345.1 Nothocercus nigrocapillus
TCAAGACCCGCTTGGACGCAGTCCTGAGCCACCTGCTGTAGGTGACCCTGCGTGTGCAGGGGGGTTGGACTAGATGATCTCTAGAGGTCCCTTCCAACCCTAAGCATTCTATGATTCTATGATTCTATATATGCAATATTACAGGTTACATTGATTTCAACACAATGACTTTGTATCGGAATAAAAGTATCGATTACAAATTAGTAAATGCCATGGTGCTTCACTGACATCCACTGATACTGACTCCATCCACAGAATGACTGTTTGCATATAAAAAAATATTTGTGTATATATTAGTTCATTCGTACTTTGTGGTTTATGAATGCAGATATGGTATTCAGTTACGAAAATTCATCTTGTAATGGCAGAACTGTCTGGGATAGATCATATTGCAGGATTAAAGGAGAAGTCTGTTAAATAAAATTAACACTCTATGTTAAAGGAAAAAATACCTGAATTCTAACTAACTTAAAAGTTTTATCAAAGAACTCTTAGTAAGGAGACTCTTTCTGAAATATATACACTAAATAGCAAGATGCAAAATTTACATTTAAGATTCAGAATTTCCAGATATATTAAAGTCCTGACTGAATTCTTTTTTATAGCAAAGACTGACATGCATTTCAGTTATAACACATATTGGTGAAAAGTACTATCTCTGTTCAATTCAAGGAATTAATTTTTATGATCTCAGTAAACTTGAAAGTTACATAGTAAATATTTCAAAATAAAAAATAGTTTCCTGTTCTCTCTTAATCTTTTCACATAGAAAATATTGAGGTTTTTTTTGTATGTAGCATAATCTGTGATTTTGTTATGGTAAGTGATACTTAAGTAACTAAAATCTGTTTTTCACATTTCAACACAAACATGATCTCATTAAAATTTCACTTCTTACTGAATTGACAGTGTTCTTTTCCCATTATTTACATTAAATCCAACCGATGCTATGGAGTTAATTCCATTTATTGTATAAGATGATGACAATACAATTAGTTTTTTTGGTTTTTTTTTCAAAAATATAATTGTAAAATTGACCTTATTAAAATTCCACTTCCTCCATAATTAAAAAAAAAACAAAACTAATTACTTGTAGTAATTGGACCAGAAATGACATTTTCAGTTCATTAATATTCAACAAATTGTTTTTGAAGATGTTCTTGCATGGTTAGTAGTCAGTCTTTAGCATTTCTGTTCACTTCTTATTTAAAAGTCATCTGGAATAATAGTTTGCATTTTAATAAGACATGTATTTATGAATTGACTTTACTTATAAGGTTTTTAATTGCTAATTAATGTGTAAAAATATCTGTTTCCAGTAATATTTGTAGCACTTGAAGTGAAAGGTGAGTGTAGTATAACAGCATTTCACACATGCTGTATCACTCTAAATAAGCACGAGATATAGAAATTCCCAAATATGAGTTTTCATTATTCTTTCTAGAAATGTCAGAAACAGGCTTAATATGTCACAGTGCTGTGCACCTGAATAAAAAAGTCAATTTATCTCATATCAAAATGGAGGCAAATCAAAATAATGATGTATGAACTATCTTATTAACCCACAATGTAAAACTGTGACCACTGCAAGGTGCATATTATTTATAATATGCTTTATTCACATTTGAACCAATGTCTTCTATACACTTTATTTTCTTCATAGATCTTTGATTATACATGGTTATATTAATAACCTTGGAATTGTGACTATTCTGATGTTCCCAGAACAGTTAGCTCAGTAACAGCCATGAAAAGATTACCCATCTGATAGGCCTGAATTGTGAGCTGGCATGACCACTTTTAGTAAGTCAAAAACTGAGTTTCAGCTCAAATTGCCATTAAAACTGTTAGATGGAGTAAAATAAAGCATTTTGAATGACGATTGTATCAGAATTTGAGCCAAAATGATTGTGAACTTTCATATTGTCAGAGAAAATTTTCATGTGATTTTTGGGTTTGTATTACCATAAGTAGCCATAAATCTTGGATATTTCGGTATCTGTTTCTTGAACTTAAAATATCTTTAGATAGTTACCTGCACATGCAAGCAGTACAAGGTCAGATACCTGGGAAATGGTAACCGTTTTGGGAATTCTCAATGCTTCCAATGGTAGATTGCATCTGAGAGAGCTTTGAGGATCAAAATTTTGTACTGCAGGCTATTTTTTGATCTGTCTTTTCAAATCACCTCCAATCTTTCTGTTTTCGTGTCTCATTTTTTCCAGGTCTCTACACTAGGGAGCCTTTACTCTTATGACCAAGTGCTTTGATTAGGTCTTTACATTTTCCTTTAGTGCTTTTCCATTCAGGAAGCAGATAAACTCTAACAAATAAAGTAGAAGTGAAAAGTTTTGATTTGGAGGAAGCAAAATAGTACAGGACTTACTACTTCAATCAAAAAAACACTAAAAGTTAGCTGAATTTCCTAAATGGTGTGGTAGTCATTTCTAGTTTAGTCTGCAGTCTCCTGGCAGCAGACAGGGTTGACAGAGGACTGAAAAAATAGACATTGAGGCTTTGAAAGGAAGTATTAGGTCTTGGCTGCTATGGTTTCTTAGCTTTCAAAATAGGAAGTTTACTCAGAATTGAAAATCCAAGTGTGGCAATGTCTGTAGCACAGAAGTGTTTTGCTAGAGGCATTCATATCCTACTACAAAGCTCGACACTGACTAGAAAGTGGTGCTTCCTGTGTTTCTCTCACAACTCCAGTTCCACAGAAGCATTTTGACTATTCAAATGAAACAGTTCTCTTTCAGTCATTTACTCTACCTACCAGTTTATAGACAGAGGATCAGATGTTCTTTTAACTTTCTATACTGAATTAGCCTTCTTCAGGTATGCGCTGTTTCAGTGTGCTTTCTGACCCAAAGGCTACTAGAAAAACCTGGCTGCAAATCAAAGCTAGTAGCTCTTAGTGAAATTTTGGAGAACGAGATTCAAACATCACCCTTCCTAACTAGAGATGAACATCCTGTAAAATACCTGAGTGTGTATTCATGCAGTCAAAATCTCCACATTTAGGCAACAGTTGATATTCAGCTACTAAGACTGAATTTTACAAACATTTAAACGAGACTTACAATTTTCTGAGTGAGGATGGTACACCTAGATAGCGATCAGACATCTACGTTTTGAAAATGTGAACGTTATTTATTTCCTCATTACAAATCACTTCCTGAGTGCATGTATTTAACATTAACGATAGTTTATTAAACTCTTAAGCAAACTGTTGTCACCACTGTCTTTTGAAAACTTCTTTTGAAACTTCTGACACATGTAAACGTCTCCCTTCCTCACAAACATTAATACAGACAGCTTATTCTCTGCTTCAGTGTGTGAAATATCCTAGGGATATTTATCAGAATATTCAAACTAATTTGTACGTAAGTATAGTAAATNAAAAGGAAGAAAAGGTAACTTTCTGAGCTCTATAGTCACATAATGCATCTAAAATGCTAATCCTAGCAAGCAACAGGAGAATTATTTATATTACGGTTTTGAAATAATAAGGATTTTTCTCACAGTTCATTTCCATAGTGATGAATCAAATGAATGATGTTGTATTTTATTTATAAGGTATGTACTTAGAATTGGAACTGCAAGTTATTTGAATAAAATATGGAAGTCTATATTATATGCATGGTATTTTTTGTTGAGAAAGCAAAGATTAATCTACTGGAGTCCTTGTATCTGTATGTGTAGAATTCATGGTATAATATTTGTTTGTAATTGTTTAGAACCACATCCATGATATAAATGTCATCTGGCATTTTCAGACAGAAATATCATTTAAATAAACAATGGCACTGAGGAACTAAACAATGGGGAATTTTATGTCCTACAAGCACTATTTTGTGGAATGAATGCAAAAAATTGTGAACTGCAAACTTGTCTATTTTTTCCCTTAATCTAATCCATGATGGTATAAATCATTAAAGATTTTATAGAAATATAGATTTTATAGAAATTTATATTAGGAAATCATATTTTATATCCATGTATTGCTAACAATTACTCTGTTATTTTCAGAAATTTTCTTAAAATCAGATGATATGAATTTTCTATTTCTTTTAAAATAAATAGCGTAAATATGTCTTATGCAAAGGCTGAGACTTGTAAAACTTCTAATGTCTACAACTTTAGAGTACCTGAGGAGAGAGTTCCTTTATTATCTGAAAGCTTAAAGTAAAGTAATAACAATAATAGCAATACAGATCATAGCATGCCTGAAGAAGCCTGATACAGTTATGCCAGAAAGGTGGAATGAAAGCTACCTTGTGCAAGCCACGTGCTAAACAAGACTCCAATTGCTGTTCATAAATGAAAATGCCCTGTTCCTTCTAGCAGCTTTTGGAATGGTGTTACTTTTCCTTTTTGTCACTGTCCTTACTGCCTGTTCTTTTTGGGCTACATCATTCTTTGAATCTCCTCTGAAAGAAACTCATAACGAGGTATATTCTGCTAGCTGAGATTCACTCCCACATCTCTTTGTTAAGCATCAAATGCAGTCACAAACAATTTTAATTCTGGTTAATCTACTCTGGCTCCTTTTAATTTTCATAGCAGTAAAATTTAGTGCTTATAGAGTAGTTTTAGCTAGCACCATGATTTCTTTACGCTTTCCTCCAGCAGTTCCATTCTGCACATCCTGAACATTGCCTGTGATATTTTAGTAGTGTCAGGTAATACTTTTGCTTCTTGTAGTGGATGATTCTATTAGCCTAAAGACTGCTGACTGGAAACCATGCCTTTACAACTGGAAATACCACAATAACTCGCATAGATGTATTCAATCCTTCATACAGCACAGGATACTGATGGTAATTATGTCTATGGGTAGTCTAGTCTATCAGTCTAGTAGTGTGAGTGACGGATTCATGAGTCCATCCCCCTCTGTTGATGACTGGTCTTTAGAATCATCAAAAGTTCCAGCAAGATGGCCTGAAATAAAACCTCAACTCACTATAACCAATATTTGGTATTATTTATAGGAAAATGACCTGCTAATGCAACACAGAGAAGTTAACTTATGCCTGATTTAAGTAATTACATCATATATTGTATTTCCTTTACTGTTAAAAAATTACAATTTAATTTATAAAGGCATGCAGTTTAGGGCCAGAGTCATCAAAATGTTTTACTCATTTCTGTTTTATTTTCCTACAAAATGTGTTTAAACTGCCTGTACTACAATATGATGAACTGTACAAACATACCTACTTTAATAACTTTCTCCAATAAAGAGGTCAACAGAAATAGCACATAGTTACCCATAATTGAATGCAAGAGATTTGCTGAAACTGATTAAGCTTTCAGAGTCATGCACAGGCAGCTATGCTCATACATCTCAAGCAAGCTGTAAGTGCACATCTTCCCTAATACTGACTTGCAGATTTAACAGTCATTTTCTAGGTCAAAGAATATAGAGCAACTTGAAAGTGCCTAGCTCCATAATAATGATTACCGTTAATAAAATATTTTGCACTAAGGATAGCAAATAGTTCAGCCCATTTTACAAGATATTTTGTGGTTGCTAATGATTGCTTAAGTCCACAAATCTTTTCTTATTCATAATTTAAATTAATACTTTACCTTAATTTAATTTGCAAAGTCAAACTCAAACCTGGGGCCAGATCCCAAATCATTACATGTTATTATGCATTGATTGACCTCATCATTTTTTTTTCATGAAGCCCTATTATTACACTATACGTTCAGCTTTCGTATAAAGTAAACACAGAAATGAAAAAACAAATAAATTGTGTATTTGTTTTTAATTTGTGGGAAAGTATAAACCATGGAGTTTTAAAGATGGTATATCAGATAACATTTAAAAAGCCCCTTGTTATGGAAAATTCTATATGGCCTTGAATACACATATCTGAGATAATTGCAGACCACAACTATATTTATCTTAATTGAGAGTTACACTGTGGATAAGAGTTACCTTGTAGGAACATTTAAATAGTTGATGTAGAAAGAGATTTGTATTAATTTTTCTCAAATTCCATTTTTGCCTGTGACTGCAGATTTATACTTTCCTTTCCTTTTTGTTCTTATTGATTTATATATTTAGCTTTAAAGATCTAAAATATTGATGTCTGTGTATGAAGTAATTGCCTTATAGTTCTTTTAACATCTAAATTGGAAAAAAAAATAGGCTTTATTCCTCGCACTGCTTATCTGACGTACTTCAAGGCAAAATGAGTCACTTCTAAGACTGCATTGACTGGATAGTGATTCCATTGATTCTAGTGGGAGGTGGAGGTAAGAAGATCAGAAGCAGATACCATACTATAGGTAGAAAAAATCACCTATAATAATTTCCCTCGTTCTGTCAGATAAGTGATCTCTGTTTCTTCAGTACATGTGCAGGAGAACATGTGAACTCAAGAAGTCTCTGCACTCTAAGGCTCTCCCCTCACTTTCTGTCCATACACTTGGGCAGTCAAACCTTAGTAAGTTCTTTGTCTTTATCTCTCCTCTGTAATATGTAATGTGGAACCCTTGAAGATATAAATATAGACATATTCTTAATTTAAAAAGTAATAAAAAACTAGTCACATTATGCTACACTTTAATTAGAAGGCCAAAGGTTTATAAATAATTGAAAGATAAATTCTCAAATTCTTTTTATATCCATAAAATATGATATAAATATTCTCTTAGTGTGAGTATTAAGATTGTTTCTGCTAATATTATAACTTAAGCAAACACTCCAGAGCAATAAACCTTTCCATTCTACAAAAGACCTTTAGGTCTTACTTCACAACATATCTCAAAGCAAAGGATTTATGCAAAGAATATACTTCTGTTAGTCAAAGCTGTCTTTACACACACTGTTTCTGTAAGTCCTCTATGTTTTGGGATTATTTATATGCTTGCAACTAATCTTTGAATTCATGTTTGATTAAACAGGCATAGCAAATGGAATTCCTCCAAAAATACATGAATCAGAATAATTGCTTTGTTGACAATCTAAGCAAAATTGCCTCCAGCTCTTGAATAATCTGATAGATCAATAGCATATTAAGTACACTTTATTTTTAATCCATAGCATTATATTTCTGAGATTTGATGTCTCTTCTAATGTCATACATATTTTATCACAAATAGGATGTTTGCATAGATAAGCAAATATTAATATCAAAGCAACAAGACTAGGCATCAGAAGGGATGGAAACTAACATATCAACAGGTTGATTTTAAATTAGCATTTGTTTCTCTTAGCAAAAATGTTAAAAACAAATTTGACTGAATCTGAAAGCTTTGCCTGGCCTGTCTTTGTATGTATGTGCATATTTACAATAAGACCTTAAATGTATATGTGTATATGCATATATATGGCATGTTGCGTACTTTATCATATAGTCATATGTATATTGTTTTAATACTTATGTTTATTACTTGCATGTTTTTGCTTTTTCAATATTCATTTCTTTTCAATGATTTCTTACTCTTCATATTCCCATGGAACTTTTTGGTTCCTGTTAATATTATCTTGTTAAACTCCTGTTAATATTATCTTGTGTGCAATATGGGATTTTTTTTTTTTTTTTTCCTCATCTATAAACTTATAAATAGCAACTGTTTGGGGTTTTTTTGTTTGTTTGATTGTTTGTTTTTATTATTTTGTTTTTTCTTAGCTTATGGCTAAGAGAAGTTGCCCTTAAATTAGAAAAGGGAATTACAAAGATTTCCAAACGTTCTTTCATTGAGAATTTAATGTACCGACACATTCTATCGAGTTTCACTGATAGGCTTATTCACCTTGGTTCCTTAGCTGCAAGTGGCAGAAGACTACTTTGTTATCAAGCTCCATTTTAGTGAGGGTGACAAAGTGAGTTTTTGGTCACTGCAGATGGTCTGAGCTCTTCTAGAATCTTCAAGCCTACTGTCAGAACCAACAAACTGTCAATTTTGGCATGTAAATTGTCATTGTCGTTTTGTTCCAAATTAACATAGGGATACAACATTTCACATTCTTCAGAGCAATACTTACAGATTTAGGGTTGTTCAGACGATATTACTGTATTCTCACTGTCTGTAAATTCAGATTTTTCTTTTCAACAATGCATGCAAGGCCTTTCTTTTTTTGTTTGAAAAATAAAACTTACGTTTCTGTAGCTCTGACTTCTGCTTCAAAGAGTTTCTGTTTTCTATTAATCATAAGAGAATCCTAAATAAAGATCAGAATTATTATCCAGAATAATAGCATACATATTTTTTCCAGTAATTACCATAAACTCTAATAACCCCTAGAATGACAGTTTATCTTTTTGATGAACTTGCACCTGAAATCCCAAATAAAGAAATTTCACCATGATCTGGATCCTGAAATACAAGTATCTATAATCAAATAGATAGCAAAGAGGTATTTTCAAATCAAGTCTACTTTGATTTTTATAGAGTAATATACATAAAGACTTTTGAACATAAGTTTTCACATTATCTGGTAATTTGATACAACTTGACCTGTTTCTTATGCATCACTGCAAGACTAAATAATCCTAGGAGAAAAAGAAATGACAAGTGTTTGGTACTTAAAACACCTACTGGCCTAATTCTGTGTTGCCAGAAGGGGTTCTTATAACTTTATTCTGATCTCTTGATCTCTATAAGCCACACACCCGCTAGATTGTGATTCAGAACTTCAGCTCTGAATCACCTCCTTGAGAAATCTATCTTTGATTAGAAACAGCTGTAGAGTGATTTTAGATCATTGGAGAGTAAATTTTACATTGGAGACTAAAATTAGCCTTTTTTTGACATTTTTAAATGTTATTTCTACTGTTTGAGAATACACAATGACCATTAGTCAGTATGGGGAGTTCCATAAATACTCATTCAAAAATGTGGAAGTCTCCTTTCATTCTGCAGATCTGGCTAATGCTAAATGATGCCATGTTTACTGGTGATGAACAGAGTCATAAATCTTAAATAGCCTCACTGAAATCAAGGGATCTCTAAGTATTGAAGCAGTATTGCCAAATTGCAATTTTAAAAGCATAGAAAGCTTTCATAGAAAGCTTTTGGAAAGGAAGCACATTCCAATTAAAATCACTTCTGATTTTATATATATATATATATATATATAAAATGTATGAATTCTTTGCCTCTTCCATCCCTGCTTCAATCAATCAGACTGCTTACAGAAACAACACGTCTTTGTTCCTTAGAGATTTAGCCAAGCCTTATTCTCTATATGAAACTGGGATTCTCTATTTAAAAAAAAAAGAAAAAAATCATAATTATCTCTACAATAGTTATGTTGCAAGTATAGGATTATGATTTTCAGGTGGGAGATTAACAGCAGGAGCAGATCAGCTTCAAAGAACAAAGATTATGTGTTCATGCAGGTATTCTTAAGAAGCATATACAAGTGCAACAATGGAAAAGTTTCAAAAACAAATAGGTCATCAAGTTTTCCAAAGGATTTTGTAGGAAGCAGCCCCAGCGGCCACCCCTGTGCGGGCAGTGCCAAGCCCTGGGCCAGAGGCGACACTGACTCAGCAGGTGCGGAGCCAGCAGGGAAGGTGGCAACTTAAAAGCCGTCCCCAGGGAGCGTGAGCAAGCAGGAGTGCGGTGCGTCAGTTCATGCAGGCAGGGCGCAGGGAGTCTCCCCGTGGCTCAGGGAAAGAGCTCTCCCCATGGTCTCTTCCTTCATTCGGAATTCAGGCGAAGCCACGTTCTCTACCTGGCAGAGAGCCCCTGCCAGGAAGGCTGTGGCAATGCAGACCACCGCAGAAACATGTGGCAGTCCAGGTCTCTGCATGTGGGGAGTGTCTGAGCATCTCGATGTTATTGGGGAGTAGCAAGCACAATGCCTGCCTTAGGGGCAAGCAGGTGGATGACCTACTTGGTCTGGTAGTGGAGCTGAAGGAGGAGGTAGAAAGGTTGAGGAGCATTAGAGAATGTGAGAAAGAAATAGACTGGTGGATCCATGCTCTGCAGTCATCCCAGGAAGTGCACCCAGTGAACCCCCCGAATCGATATGAGCCTCCCCTACCCTCTTGCCATAGAGCAGAGGGGGCAGAATTAACAGTATTAAGTAACGAACAAGAATGGAAACAGGTCCCTGTTCAAGGTGGCAGGAGAACCTTTTCCCGGCCCCACCTCGCTCCTGTCAGTGACGGCATTCAACAGGTATGAGGCCCTGGAACTTGAGGGCCAGACAGATGAGGTCAAGTACCAAGGCCCATCTAGGGGATTGTCTGGAGTGAGGCAGGCAAGTTCGCACCTTAAGGCCGTTCCCACTAAGGAGAAAAGGAGCACATGGAAGAAATGGCAAATGATTGTCATGGGTGACTCCCTACTGCAGGGCATGGAGGCGCCAATCTGTAGATCCGACCCCTTATTCGAAGAGGTCTGTTGCCTGCCAGGGGAATAAGGGATGTTGCAGAGATATTGCCAAGGCTTGTCCGAGCAGCTGGCTATTATCCCCTTTTACTGTTTCATGTGGGCACTAATGACACTATGGGGAAACTGAGAAACATCAGACAAGGTTTCAGGGCCCTAGTGATGGCAGTCAAAGGTCTGGGTGCCCAGGTTGGGTTCTCTTCTATCCTGCCAATGAGCGGAATGGATATGAAGAGGAAAAGGCGGATATTCCAGGTTAACAACTGGCTGCACCGCTGGTCTTGGCAACAGGGTTTTGGTTTCTGTGACCATAAGACTCTGTTTGAAGATGACCAGCTAGTGGGGAAAGAGGGGAGCCACCTCAGAAAGAACAGCAAGCATCTTTGCTTGCTTTGGTCCTGGCATCTTTGCCAAAAGCTTGGCCAGCCAAGTTAGGAGGGCATTAACTAAGCAAGAAGGGGGATGGGGAAGGTTATGTGGACAGGGCAATCAGTGTAATGCAGCCAGAGCCAGAAGGTGTCCAGCAGGAGTATGGTAGTGGGGAAGTGAGTACAGAAGATGATTATAGAGGGTCCCCTTTCATCCCTCCCGGGAAACCTCCAGGCTCAGTTATTTCCCTTAAATGCCTGCACACCAATGCTCGCAGCATTGGGAATAAACAGAAGGAACTGGAGATCTGTGTGTGGTCCTGGCATCATGATCTCACTGAAATTACAGAGACATGGTGGGATAGCTCACACGACTGGAGTGCTGTCATGGAAGGCTATGTGCATTTTAGGAAGGACAGGCTAGGAAGGCGAGGTGGTGGAATTGCTCTTTATGTGAAAGAGCAACTGGAATGCATAGAGCTCAACCTGGGAGTGGATGATGAGCGAGTTGAGAGCTTGTGGGTAAAGATTAGAGAGCAGAGTAACATGGAAGATACTGTGTTAGACATTTGCTACAGGCCACCTGATCAGGATGAGGAAGTTGATGAGGCCTTCTACAGACAGCTGGAAGTGGCCTCACAGTCACAAGCCCTGGTTCTCATGGGAGACTTCAACCACCCTGACATCAATGGGAAAGACATCACAGCCAGGCACAAACAGTCCTGTAGGTTTCTGTAGTACATTGCTGATAACTTTTTAACACAGGTTGTAGGGGAGCCAACGAGGAGAGGTGGGCTACTGGACCTCGTACTAACAAATAGAGAGGGACTTGTTGGAGATGTGAAGATGGGGGGTAGCCTCAGCTGCAGTGATCATGAGCTGGCTGAGTTTAGGATCCAATGAGGAGGAAGCAGGGCTGTAAGTAGCCTTGCAACCATGGACTTCAGGAGGGCCAACTATGGCCTCTTCAGAGAGCTTCTTGGAAGAATCCCATGGGCTAGGGCTCTAGAAAGAAGAGGGCCCCAAGAGAGCTGGTTAGTATTCAAGCAGCGCTTCCACCATGCTCAGGATCAGTGCATCCCTTTGAGTAAGAAGTCAAGTGAGGGGGACATGAGGCCTGCGTGGATGAACAAGGAGCTACTGGCAAAACTCAAACAGAAAAAGGCATTATACAGAAAGTGGAAAAAGGACAGGCTCCTTGTGAGGAATATAGGAACGTTGTCAGGGAATGCAGGGATGCGACAAGGAAGGCTAAGGCATAACTGGAATTAAATCTGGCAAAGGATGTTAAAAATAACAAGAAGAGCTTTTTCAAATATATCAATGGCAAAAGGAAGATGGGGGAAAATGTGCGTCCGCTGGTGAACGGGGTGGGTGCCCTGGTTCTGAAAGACACAGAAAAAGCACAGTTGCTGAATGCCTTCTTTGCTTCAGTGTTTACCAAAGGCAGCCCTCTGGAATCCCAGACCCTGGAAACAAGAGAAGGTGCCTGGAGAGAGGAAGACTTGCCCTGGCTAGAGGAAGATTGGGTCAGAGAGCACTTAGAGAACCTTGATACCCACAAATCCATGGGCTCTGATAGGATGCACCCCAGAGTGCTGCGTGAGCTGGCAGAAGTTATTGCTTAGCTACTCTCCATCATCCTTGAAAGGTACTGGAGAACGGGGGAGGTGCCGGAGGACTGGAAGAAAGCCAATGTCACACCAGTCTTCAAAAAAGGCAAGAGGGAGGACCCAGGCAACTACAGGCCAGTGAGCCTCACCTCCATCCCTGGAAAGGTGATGGAACAGCTCATCCTGGCTGTTTTCTCCAAATATATGGATGATAAGAAGGTGCTCAGGAGTAGTCAACACGGATTCACCATGGGGAAATCACGCTTAACCAACCCGATAGCCTTCTATGATGGAATGACCATCTGGATAGATGAGGGGAGAGCAGTGGATGTCATCTATCTCGACTTCAGCAAGGCTTTTGACACCATCCCTCACAACATCCTCTTGGGCAAGCTCCAGAAGTGTGGATTAGATGAGTAGACAGTGAGGTGGATTAAGAACTGGCTGGATGGCAGAGCCCAGAGGGTGGTGATCAGCTGTGCAGAGTCCAGTTGGAGGCGTGTAGTTAGCGGTGTCCCCCAGGAGTCAGTCCTCGGCCCAGTTCTGTTCAATTTATTCATCAATAACCTACATGAAGGCGCAGAGTGCTCCCTGAGCAAGTTTGCTGATGATACCAAACTGGGAAGAGTAGCTGACAGCCCAGAGGGCTGTGCTGCCATCCAAAGGGACCTGGACTGACTGGACACGTGGGCGGTGGGAAACCTTATGAAATTTAACAAGGCCAAGTGCAAGGTCCTGCTCCTGGGGAGCATTAACCCCAGACACCAGTACAGGCTGGGGACTGACCTGCTGGAGAGCAGCTCTGCAGAGAAGGACCTGGGTGTCATGGTGGATGACAAGTTGACCATGAGGCAGCAGTGCCCTTGTGGCCAAGAAGGCCAACGGGATCCTGGGATGCATTAAGAAGAGCGTCTCCCCAGCAGGTCGAGGGAGGTGATCCTGCCCCTCTCCTCAGCCCTGGTGAGGCCACATCTGGAGTACTGTGTCCAGTTCTGGGCTCCCCAGTTCAAGAGGGATGTGGAGCTGCTGGAGAGAGTCCAGCTCAGGGCTATGAGGATGATCAAGGGCCTGGAACATCTGCCCTATGAGGAAAGGCTGAGAGAGCTGGACCTGTTGAGCCTGAAGAAGAGAAGGCTGAGAGAGGATCTCATAAGTGTCTATAAATACCTCAAGGGAGGCAGTGAGGAGGATGAGGCCGGCCTCTTTTCCGTGGTGGCCACCGATAGAACTAGAGGTAATGGCCACAAACTGAAGCACAAAAAGTTCCACAGGAACTTTAGGAAAAATTTCTTGATAGTGAGGGTGACAGAGCCCTGGAACAGGTTGCCCAGAGAGTTTGTGAGTCTCCTTCTCTGCAGATCTTCAAAACCCTCTTGGACACAGTCCTGACTCACATGCTCTCGATGACCCTGTGTGTGCAGGGGGGTTTGGACTAGATGATCTCTAATGGTCCCTTCGAACCTTAATGATTCTATGAATCTGTGATATCCTGTTGAAGGAAGTAGAGGAGATATTGTAAGGGTGGAATACTGTACATGGGGACCTTATAGCCCTGTAGGAATGAATTACAAAATGTTGCGGTTTGATGGGGAGTGGAGGGCAAATCTACCTGTGTAGGAACCTGTGTTCCAGGTGATCCTCAAAGGTTAGAGGGACTGGCGGCAGCTGAACTCATCTCTTAAAAGGGATGCAAAATACTATGGTAACTATAGGCCCGACTCTGGCAGCACCGGATTCACAAATAGTCTGTTGAATGTAGGTCTGATTGCCTTCAAAACAGTGAATGGAGTTCATAAATAGCATGATCGGGCTATAAGCCCGACTGGCTTATAGCATGATCAACTATAAGCTCTGGCAGTATCAGGTTCACGAATAGTCTGTTGACTGTTTGGTCCAATTGCCTTCAAAACAAGTAGTCAAGTTCACAAATAGCAGAATTTATTCAAATGCAATATTTACAAAACAAGTTTCGGATGTTAGTACAGGAAATTCTCTACTACAGTGTGGGGTTTTCAGCAAGTATCTACTGTACAAATGCACAATCATCACTCACCCAGAAAATGAAAGACGACTCTCATTCTTCAGGAGTCTCCTCAGGCTATGTCCCGACCTGAGGGGAGGAAAGGAGTTCAGCCTGTCAACTGATCCAGAAGTTGCAATGGAGTCTTTCCTCTCCCGTCGTCCATCTTCCCTTCTCCTTCTTCCTTCTTTCCTTCTTCCTTCTTTCTTCTTCCCCAGTTCCCTCTTCCTTCTTTCCCTGTTCCTTCTTCCTACTATATCCCTCCTTAGTTCACCTTTTATATATTTTCTTTTACATTTAGGTGAAGCCTGAGTGACTCTAGTCATACTTACTTTCGTTATCTATTGGCTTAAAAAGTCTCTCAAGTTAATCAAAAGCTAGACAGCATGCTCAATAGAGGAGTGGTCATTTCTTGGAAGTGGGTAACTTCGGGGATGGGGTTGTGTATTGGTATTATAATGAGATTAGAATGAGGAGAAGTTTGAGAAAAAAACATCGGAATCATCTGCCACCATTGTTGGCCCAGCACCAGACATCTTATCATACTATGTGGCTTATCAGCTTATCAACCAGGTTGCCACATCTGCAGGGAGTACCACAGAGTTTGGCCATGGTATCTTCACTTCGCTTCACCCTCCATTTACTTATCAGCTGCATGGCACCATCAGATTACCACTTCCATAGGGAAGCCAACACAGTTGGGCCATGGTGTCTCCATTCTGCTCCACTCTTCATTTATTCTTATTAATGTGTGCTAGGAGGGCAGATTGTGTTGCTGAGGGAATTGTGGAGGAGTAGAATCCGTACATACCAACCATCCCGGAAGTGGTAACTCTGTCACCCCATCCAAGACTCTGTGATGCCATAACTTCTGTCAGGCCCTAGTTTTTCTCTAATTTCCCCCTTCTCAAGCAATTCTTCCACAACAGGAATCCCAAAAGACCAAATCAAATATTTTCCTAGAGAACAGTGATACTGCCTTTTGAATGCCCTTTGAAGTATATGCATCTGTTTTTACTGATCTAAATTTGGTTACAGTCCAATGTGGGAGCATTCTTATGTGTGTTCACTATTTAGTGCTTGTGAGTCAATAAGAATAGGCACTGTTTTGTTAAGGTAAAGGGAAACACGGATCATTCCAGCGCTCCTCTTATACCTGTACTGTGAATACAGACAGAGGGAAAAGAGGTTAGTCTCTGAAGTAACATCTGAATGGATTCATTTGCTACTCTTGCTCTGAGCAAACTAATACAAAGCCAGTGTATATTTACACCAGAGTAACTCTATCAACATGATTGCACCTGCTTAATCATATAATGTTTTCTTACTGTAGAGCTGCTCTGAACTGCAATTTTACCTGCTTGGGTCAGTTATTTCCTAGGAAGTCTTCACTATGCTTCTTTTCTTTCCAGTGTAAACATAACTTCAAGAGCTATTATGATACACTGACAATCTAAGTAAAGGAAAGAAGAAGAGTATTTTACATTTGTAAAATAGCTATAGAAGTGCAAGAGCTATGGTAGTGTAGCTGAAGGTTTATTTTCTCCAGTCACACACCCCATTTGAATGGACATATTTACCTTCTTTGAAATGGAATGGCAGATGATAACAATATGTTTTTGCTGATTTTAAAAAGATATAATGGCATTTTTTAATGATTTATTTAACAGACACAATACACTCCTGTTGACGTCTTCACTAAAAACCGATCAAATGATGATAGATAGCTGTCCTGATGAAGAACTTTACTTTTTTGCACCTTTCTTTCCATTCTAATAAGCTGCATAATATCAAATCATAGCACTACTTTCAACCATTAATTCTTATTGAAGATGATTATTTTTTCCTACTCTGGCTTCCTTACAGATAGAAACATAACAAGAATAGGGAGAAACTAAGGAGGGGAAAGGAATTTAAAGTAGGGTTTTTGTTTGCTTGTTTTTTGAGGAGGAGAGGCTCCATTCTAGTTTGTGTCTTTTGTTTGTTTGGTTGTTTTCCATTAGGTTTGCTCATGATAACATGAAGATATCTGGAGATCTCCATATCTCTTCTAGATACAGAAATAAAGTTTGATCATGGATTTAAAACCTAGGTGATAAGAAGGACCAGAAAGTGGAATTCACAGTTATTTTAGTGTTATCAGACAATTATCTCTATTAGTTTTTATGGGTCTATTTCTATGAAGATGTGGAAGCTAACCTTGGTCTCAATTTATACTTTATTGTGTCAATATTTTTTCTATGTAGTAAAACTCTTTGAAATTTCAGTTGAATTTTACTCAGCTTCTCTTGACCATGTTCTTCTTTATTAAAATATGAAGTGCTCAAGTCCATGAAATATACATGCTTATTTCCGGGAATATTAGATTTGACTCTTAAATTTTCTTGAACACAAATAATAGGTCATTGTGAGTCAGAGTATTTGTACCTTCTACTTCCCCATTCATAGCAAACAATTTATTGTTGGTAATAGTCTCAGTTGTTATACTTCAGAAAATAAATTTCTAGTCAATCTCATGATTAAGAAGAAAAATCCCCATTCAAACACCTGTCACTAGTTTGGTCCCAAGGTTTTGTATCAAAATATATTATTCTAATGCTCCCATCCAATCTGTTTCTCTGCAGATAATTTTATTTGGCTGGTGAATGAAGGTCCCAAAAGTACTCCTAGATCTCACTCATTCATTCTATAATGGAAAGATCAGGTTATATATATATTTGTTTTTCAACTATGAAAATCTGGCATTAGAAAAAATACTGTAATGACCTTTAAGCAAATAATTAAATCTAATAAAACTAAATACAGTGATTTTTGTTGTTGTTGTTTCGAGAGGGATACAGATTATCACTTACTCTGCTTTTCATTCTTGTCCATTTCAAGGAAATTCTGCCACAGATGTATGAGATTATTATTTTTGAATGTAAAATATATCTGAGGAAGAAAAAGCTTTAGCAAAAAAACATGGTTCTTGTAGCTTATCTGGCACAAGGTCTGAAGTACTCTACATAGATCAGTAAAGATACAGGGCTTTCCAGGTGAGTGCTTAATGGAGTTCTTTGCTCTTCAGGCTACCAACACAAAATGGAGTATTCCATGTAAATGGATACATTCACTTTGATTGTAGTTAATTTTGAATATGGGACTTTTTTGCCTTATATTATCTCTTCTGGATGGCACCTCAGTTCAGTTAGACATTCAGATTAAATTGCAGTGCTGTTTTCCTGAGATAAAAGGCCAGTGGTGTCATTTTTTCATGGAGGTAATGATACTTTCAGTTTATATTTTCTTTTGAAATAACTGCTTTCCATTATCATGCAACAATTCAAATGTGTTTTAAAGTGCATTTTGCAAAATATTTGTTTTTATTTACTGAAATAGCTTCTTGTAAAGCATAATCTTATATTGTTTTTTTCTATTACTCATCTACATTGTCAAAAAGTGACTGCAAGCTCATTTTCATCCTTATGTGCAGGTTTGGTGCAGTGCTAATAAGGCAGCTCTGAAATCTGCCATCAATGCCATGGAGTAGACTCTTGGACACTTCTTTGGTGACCTAATAGTCCAAGCTACATAATAATTATGGATTATCTTAAGCTTATTATCATTGCTACTTAGAGGGAATGATGCAAAGCTTTAATAAAGTAGAAAATTAAGGAAAAAAAATGCCCAGTGTGACATCAGCATTACAAAGACTACACTTAAACCGACCCTATGTCCTAACTAAGCCAAACTCCTTCAAGTCACTCTGCATATACAGAATTTCAAGATATCTCCATAAATTTACTGAAGGTATTTTGTGCCACATTTGTCTTTAATGTGACTCACTCTTTTATCTATAATGTAATGTATGTTTCTTTATGGCACCATTTAAGTTTGCTTGACTATCTTTCAAATGTTTGAACTATTAGGATGTTTCCAAATAACATAAAAGCTGTACTTGAGCTGCATTTCACAGAGTGACATTATCTCATGAGCTAGAATTATAATATTTTGAGTATTTAAAATCATAGCCACCAAAGAAAGAAGGGAAAAAGAATATTTTACCCCCAGAATGAAAAACTAGTATGCGACAAATGTTTGTCTCAGATCTTCAAGGATGAGACTATCACTATATCACTATATCACAGAGAAAATTAGAATTTAACTCACATATGTATGATGGACACATAAAATCTTAAGGTTTAATCCACAGAATTTCATACTAAACATAGATCTGAAATTTTCAAAAGTAAACGATGTTTTGTGCTGCCTTGTCTTTGAGCTACCTAGCCCTGGTTCTGAAAGTGGAAGCACTTCCTGATAATGAGATATCTTTGAATTCTACAGGCAGAGATGTCCCTATTTTCAGTCAAATCATCTAAAGATTTTGCATTAGGTAAAAGGAACGGTGAAGATCATATTTTACACAGACTGTACAATAATTTGTTTGTATTTATGTGATACTTTGTCCAATATAAATAATTCTGTATGACTTTCATTTTTCAATGTACTTTTTCCATAAAGTACATTTCTAAGCCGATAATCATCTCCATTTGCTTGGACTTACCTAGAGCTTTTCTAGCAAAGCAATTCATTTTATTGCTGGTTGTCCTGAGCATAAGACCAAACTTAAAGCATCATTAGCATGAAACCATTAATAATACATATTTTAAAGAAAAGTATTTTTTAAAAAATAGAGATTTAAATGTCGCTTACTAGATCTCCTATTTTCTGAATGTTTAAACCTCTAGGCAGACATATGAAAGGTAGACATTTCATTGTTTTAAGAGAATTCAGTGCTGTTTTTCTGTTAGCAAAATAGTTATTTCCTGATCATGACAGCACTGAGCTTAGATTTCAATTGATGTCAATAAGAGGAAGAAAAATGTGTAGTGGGAAAGGGAAATCACACCAGAGAGGAACTGTTTCAGCTTGTGTTGCTGTGAAACTGGAGGCTTACACAGCTTTCTGCTTACAAAAGTCTTGCACTCTCAACTCCAACATAGAAAAGGGACATCGTTTTTTTGTTTGCTTGTTTTGTTTTGTTTTCCCCTTCTCTTTTTCTTTTTTGCTCTTTCTAGCTTTTTTTTTTTTTTTTTTTTTTTTTTTTTTTTTTTTCTCTCTTTCTTTTGAGACCTACATTTCAGGTGGGACTGATGGTGCTCCGTATTCATGAATGTTTGTTCAGATTTCTAACAAACATTTAGCTCAACCTTGATTTTTGAACCTCTTTAATTGATCCCAATAAGGAGATGAGAGAGTGTTATTTCCATGATCGTAAATATCAAAGAGGTAGGTCTCCTGAGGGATGATCTGTATTAGTGTGTGAAGATCCATGAGCAAAACAAACTAGTTGCTCTGCTTTGCTTATAATTTGTCACTCACTAGTCTCCTGAAGCCTTCAGTCATTTATTCAAAGAGCAGAAATACTATGTGACTTAACTAAATGATGACAAACTTCATTTCCTTGCAAGACTAAGACTTTAGTCAGGCAGTCAGAAGATAGACTTTATTAGCTAAACTGATCAGCCAATGATGCATGACAAATATACTCATGAAAATCCAAGCCTATTTGTGAGCACAAATAAGTAATTCAGTAATCACAATAAATAATTTTACCAGCCCAGGTTTAAAGACTGAACTACGCCCTCATCTTAAGCAGTCACACCACTTCAGTACTCAAGCACTATCAAACTGGGCATCCTGATATTGCTCCTGACCTGTCTGATTGCCAACTAGAAGGAGCTTTGAAGACTTCAAGGCTGTTAATAGCCTTCATGAGAAATAAAATGCACTTTAACTAAAATGTTGCTATTATAAGTATTAATCACATTGCTTTGAATGCCAAGGTCTAGTCTCTCTTTCAGTCATGCAAACCCTCGATCTTTAATGGGACTTTACAGCTAGAAGGAGGCAGAATTTAGTCCCTTTTGATTAAAGTTTATTTCCTATTCATATACTGTAATTTACCACTCCCCATTGAAAATAT
This sequence comes from Nothocercus nigrocapillus, assembly GCA_013398345.1. NCBI lineage: Eukaryota > Metazoa > Chordata > Aves > Tinamiformes > Tinamidae > Nothocercus > Nothocercus nigrocapillus. Next base: position 203,589 of record WBNA01000549.1, read on the forward strand.
AAGTATAAATAGCTAAATTTTGCTTGTGAATTCCATTTTTCAGGACAGACAGGAGAGCTGTGACCAGTCTGACTCTTTGGCAAGAGTGCTATTAAAACATAAGTATGTATATATATACATACATATGTTTAAGTGTATCTTCACTTATGTCTATGTATATATATGCATTTATCCTACAGATTTGAAAATCGTAACTATTTAATGGATAGGATTTTTTTGTTGTTTCTCAATGCAAATACTATAAGTTTTAACGTAAATCAAAGTTGCAGAAATCTTAAGTCAATATTTAAAAGGGAACATGAATTCAGTGTAAATTGAGATGTCCTGCAAGCTTTAATGCTTTTGCCTATTAATTTTGTACTTTTTTATTGTTGATTATTACTATTATTATCAATTCAAAATCAAACAGAATACCATGGCTACACCTGACTAGAGACAAAATGGATGTACTGGCAAGGGGACATCCCAGTTACGTCATGTGTCCTGCTTTGTTTCCTAGCTTTCTTGAGGTGAAATTACAGACAATATTGGTTAAAACCTTGGAAAGGAGGATCTAGTTGCTGTCTTAGCTATGTAGCAAGTGGTTATAAAGAAGTCAGAGGCAGACTCTTCTTGAAGGCTCCCAGCAAGAGGTAATGAATGGTCACTGCAGTAACAGAAATTACAATTAAATAAAAAGGGAAAAAAATTCACAAGCTCAGAGAAACTGTAAAAACTTAATTCCTGAATATATTCAAAACTTGACTAGAAAATGTCAAGGTTGTTTGATCTATCTTTGAAATTGGATTTATGTTCAAATTTGGCTGTGCTTAAAGAAGAGATTGGACTAGATGACCTAGAGGTCCCTTCCAACCTAAATGAATCTACAGTTCTGTAAAATAAAATAAATAAAATAATAACAATTAAAAAAGAAGAAATCCACAGCTTGCCTCAGCCAGACCCCTGTCTGGTTGCCTGAGGGACCAGAACCTTGGGAATATACTACTCAGTAGAGGCATCCAAAGGCAATCACAGTTATTCTGTGTGCAATGTTTCAGAGGTGTACAGAGGATATATGATTTCTTAGTATTGCTATGATGCTGAGTCTGTTGGCTGATTTTGCATCATACAGCCTGGTAACTGTGCCTCATCGTTTCCACAACCTCAGCTCAAACCTTACCCGTCTCACTGTATTTATAAAATGAAACCTCTGAGAAGACAAGGATTCCCAGCCAGAGGGATCACATAAAGCCATCTATATGCCCTCCAGAAAAAGCATGCTTTAGAAACATTTCTAGTTGAAAATTCCAGTTCCTTTTTCTTCCTTTAGTAAAGGGCAGGGTATACGGACCAAAAATCTGACTCAGGCATGAGAGTGGGGCACGTTATTCCAAGCAAATTTAAGCTTTTGTGAAAAGTTTACCTATTAAATCCCCGTCATACTAAAGTACATAATAGTACATAATAGAAAAATACTAAAACTCACTTTCCAAAAGATAGGCTAGAAATGGATGAAAATTCCAACGATTTATGTTCTTTGCAAAAGAATGAGTATGTGATGGAAAGGAAATAATTTATTCTTGTTCCCTAGTAAATATTTCATTTTGAAGGCGACATTGGTTACTCTGCTTACGAGGCTGTGTTCGGTGAGATAACTCCTACAGTTGTGTACTTCAGTCTCCTGTTTCCAGCTCTTCCATGAAGGCTGTTTGTGAAATTAGAAGCAGGAAACAAATAGGAAAATAAAATTCTAAGAATGCATACCATCTAATATTTTTAAATTACAAATGTGTATGAATATTCTGCACAGTATGGATAAGTGTTGGAAATATCTCTGCAAGACAAATGACCTTATTTGACTGCTGCATGGGAGAATAATATGGATCTCATGCTTAGCAGGTGCTTGACCAGAATGTGTACCTGAAATAGACAGTAAACAGCAGTGATATCCCACCTGCCATTCACTGTATATAGTCAGTAGAAAAAGCCTGTAGCCACTGGGAGATTTACATATGAAAATGTAAGGCAGGAAAATATCTGCTTAGACATTTTGAAAAACAAAGTTATTGCAACCTAATGTCATCAGTCTTATGTCATTAATTAAAAAAAAATACAAAACTTGTCGATTAATAATATGTCCTACTATACTGACAGAGGAGAAAAATAAAACAATCAGAATGTAGTTCAAATTAGCAGAAAAGGAAATTTTAAGATTTGAAAGATCTAGTGACTATGATGCTACAATTAGCATCATAGTTCATTAGCTAGCAAAATTCTTTTAATTACTCCTGTTCTAATTCACAGTGATGATGCTAGTTGATTACTACATAGGCTCTCTAATGCTTGACTGTAAAAGAAAGCTCTGACCACAAGTAGGTATTATAATAAATATAAATAATAAGAATCTTTTCTTAGAAATAGAAACATCTTAGTTTTTTTCCCCATATTCTAAGCTTATTATAGATGTCCAAGCTATTTAAGGTAAAGCAAAACTCTTTGCACAGGCATGAACATGTCATACATAAATTTCCCAAGCTGCATGTCAGAGGATACAATCTAGGGAGACTCTTCATATGATTTTCATGTTACTGCTTAGCATGTAATACAATAGCTAAAATCTTTTTTTCTTCCCCTCTATCCATCTACTAGTGAAGACAGAACTGACTGAATTCCTTCCCCCCCTGCTACTGAACTCTGTTAACAATCTGCTAATCTTGGCTTAAACAAATGTTCCTACCATTTAGATTAATGGAAATTTTATGCACTATCTTTACTTAAAAAACGGTAAGTACAGTTTCAATTTCTTTGAATGTTTTGAGTTCTTTTACAATCTTCGATATAAAATGCCAATGTTGAGAAGCTTTATCATGCAAAAAATTCTACAAATCTACTATGCGTACACATATGCACACATTTGTGTGCATGAAAGTGTTTATCCATGTATATAAGTAGCACTTGTTTCTGCTCAATATGAAGTAATAATAATAACCATTCTGTGATTCTGTGAAAAGTCTCCATAGAATACCGGCAAAAGATTCTTGTGGTATCATAAAATCTTTGTGGTATGTATAATCAGTTTCAGGGAACTATTATCATTTTTTCCACTGAAGTGAAGCCTCCTGAGCATCTTCACATAAATTTCTAAATAGATAGTTCTATTTCTAAGCATTATTTTAAAAATATTTCCTTATCAAGGTGAATGTCTAAGCAATGGCAAATGCAGTTGCAGCACACACATCTGATTTGTCAGTAACCCTCCCAGTTTTGTATCATCTGCAAGCTTGCTGAGACGGCATTCTGTGCCATCAGTTAGATCATTAAACAAAATGTTAATTTTCATTTATCATGCTGCAGTATGGACCCCTGGGGTTCTCCACAAGTGACAGGTCTCCAGTTGGACCTTGTGCTGTTGGTCACAACTCTTTGAGACCAGCAATTCAGCCAGTTTTCAGTTCATCTTACTGTTCATTTATCTTGATCTTATTTCATCAGCAATTCCTCCTCTTGAATAGTCAAAATTCAGCCATTTCTTTTGCCTGTTGTGTTCAACTACATGTAAAATGAGAAATTACCCATAACTGTTATTGAATCAAGAAGAGTCTTAAAATAGAGCCATTTTTATTGACAGGATTTAGCAAAGGGTGCTTTATCACTCAGTTTCTATCCTGTTGTGCCTCCTGAAATCCCAGTAATCTCACTGAAGAGCACAATAACTGGTTTCCTCATCTCCTTATTAATTTCAATAGTGTAAAGCTTTTGAAAGTATACATACAGCTCATACTTCACTAAGGTTAGTTATATTGAACACCCAGGTGTAAACATAAACAGTGTGAATATACATGACTGGATTTAAACATAAAGTCTGAGAAAATGCTATTTTTGCTAGTTTTAAATGCTATTTCAAGGCTTTCAGAAAGAAAGAGTTGAGAACGCAAAAGGTTGTGTATAAAAAGTATGTGAGTGGGAAAAAAACTTGAGAACTTTGCACCAAGATATTCTGATTTTGAACAGAATCAGGTAGCTACATATGCAAATTTGAAGTATTTTTTTTCATCTGCATTCAAACACAACTGCAAAATGGCAGGTGTTGACATTTTCAATGCAATTTATACCTGCAAAGAAGCCAATTTGCTCTAGGCTAGGCTTTGCTCACAGCTGGCACAGAAATGATAGACGTCATGTTTCTCTTTCTTTTGAATTTTGCTTTCTCTGGACCAGATGCAGTCAAATGAATTAATTAATACATTAGATTAAATAGACTGAGCTCTTTGTCTGAATACTAGGTAAAAATTGCAGTATTTTTTTGTTTTGTTTTGTTTTGTTTTATGAACTTGCAAGTTCTCCAAGAGACTTTTAACTTTGTCTTAACCTATTACTAGATGTTTATTTAGTGTCCTGTTAGTATATTAGTGCATTTTAATGGGCAAATTTTTAGCTGGTGTTTAACTAGAATAAAGATTGGAAATTGTTATTACAATTTCATCCATATCAAGAAGGAGATCGTCTATCCTGACACCAAATCCTAATGAAAAGCAAATAGGAATCTGATGGAAGAGACAAAAAATGAAGGAAAAGGAAAGAAAATTTGTGATGGGGTAAAGGTGAAAGGTGAATAAAGAAAATAGAAAGAAAAAAAAGGAGAGAAAGAATGTGCAAGAACTTACAGGAACTTTCCCACTGGGGAACAAACTTATTCTTAAATGATTTCCAGATATTTTAAAAAAAAACAGCTGGCTGATTAAGTGTATTCTCAAGAAATGGTTTGTGATCATCAATTACTCTACAGACAGAATCAAAATACAAATTGTTTCAGTCAATTACAGCTAAGATGGCATAAAAGCATTTTAATTGTAATCAGAACTTGCACTATTCAACATGGATACTAAAGGGAATAATAAGCAGTCATAAATATAATGACCCATTTATCTCTTTATCTGTCTGCTTACCAAACATAAGCATTAAATTCAAGCAAACTGAATCAAAAAGCAGAACCAAGTTAATTAGCTTTGCAGAATTAGCAGATCATATAAATTGGATTCTACTCCAAGGTTTACATAAACTTAGCTCAAAGCTGATTTTGAAGTGAACAATGAATGTATAGAAAATAATTCAAAAATAGCTTTCTGTAACCAAAAACTGGAATAGAAAGCAAGTTTTTGATGCTTAAACACTAGCATTTTTCTCCATAAAAAAATGATATCAGCATGCTATAATAAAGCTTTTGAGGGCAAGGATTCCTCAACGGGAATTCAGTTTTAAGCTGAAATTCTCACTCCACAGGAACTCCCCTGAGAAAAGTTCCCTTTGGGATTTATTAGATCAGTATGTCCTACTTGCACCCCACTATAGTCAAAGTCTAAGAATCCTCACTATTAGCTCAACAAGTAACTATATCACTCTCTAACTGGAATAGATATCATGAAGAATTGAGATCCATATATTATTAAATAGTATTATTGTCACTGATTGTATTTTTATTGCATGATATTAAAAACTACTGGTAGATATTACTCAAACTAAAGAGAGATTATGGCTTGGGCTATCTTTTAATATAAGTGCACAAGTATAGTATGTTTTAATAAAATTTAAGAAGGTGTTTACATAGGGATAAACAGTTTTAATGTAATATTTAGTGATTTTAAGCATTTTCCTGAAAACATTAATTTTGCTTCTGTATTTTTTCATTGCTCTCTACATTTTTGTTACTTGTGTTTGGATTTTCCTGTTTGTAGCTTTCATGATCTGCTTATTTACCTTTCAAGTACAGAAACATACTCAAGATTTTAAACCATTAGATCCATCCAGAGTGGTATAGCAGAAGCTTTGCAATTAGCTTTCTTTTTTCTATGGGTTGTGAATCAAAAATTGCAGCTTAAAACATACCAGATTAAATATTTTTATATCATATTAAATATGTAAGATCCTTAAAGCAAGGAACACCCTACACTGCCTGTATGAGGGTGAAATTTCCCCCTGAGGCATGATGAGGTACTGAGGTACTGATTTCTTTCCCCTCAATCATCTCAACAGTTGTTTTACATAGAAAGAAATCCAGAAGGATTTTTTTTTTTTTTTTTTTTTCCTGAAGAAGAGCAATAGTGTCAGAGGGGTTGGAGAGAAAACTAAATAATGGTGTGTATAAATAAATAAATAAAGCCTGCTTTTCTCAGCTTTGGAATATTTGAACACAGACCTCTTGCAAAGACCTGTTGAAAACAGCAAAAATTTTTGCAGGATCAATTGGTAGCTGTTAATAAGCTACTGATGGGGAAACAAATTAATAAAAACATGGTAACCCAAAGGAGCGCTTATGTCAGCTCTGAAGGGAGCACAAAGAGTAACAACACCTTGAAAGACCCAGGGATCCACTTTTTTCTGCTCTCCCTACCTGCTCTCTAGCTAGTACCACTCCTTTCTACATGAATATCGCCCTAGAATAAGAGAAAAAGTAGGACAAACTTAGCATTTTTACAATTGCTAGAAAAGCACTGAACTGCTGTAAAAATTATCAGTGTTTGTATTGAGTTAGACAGCCACTATCTCAATGCCATTTCTCTTGATATAACACCTAGTCATTCGTATCAATTCAGCCTTCTTCAAAAGTCACTTAGGGTTTTAGATTTCTAAAGAAGTTTATTACCAAGTGACAGTCTTGATCCAAACTTCATTATAAATAATCAGTATCAAGAGATGGATGAATGAAAACAAAATGAGTAGATGGATGAATGCAAAACAAGCAAAATTTTAAGGAGAAAGAGCAGGTGCAAATGTTGAATATCGTAGACAAAAGTATTTGATTTAGGAAAAAAAATCTATTCTAGCCTCATCCTCTTACACTGGTAGTTCCTTTTTTTATTTCATTTTTGAGTTTATTTGATTTACTTCTGAATTTGTTTCACTGCTGGTACAAATTCACCTAAAGAGGATATTATTACATTCACATTAAATGAATGTTTTAAAAATTATTTTTAAAAAATGATAAAGTGATAGAAACTCAATTTTTACACAATGATTATTTACTGAAACCAGCATGATGATCACAAGGATGAGATGGAGAGCTCAGCAGAACCTGAAGCTTCTTCGTTCCTTCATTCATTTGTTTTCCTTCTTCCTTCCCTCTCCTTTTCTTTTTCTCCCTTATTCTTTCTTTCCTTCTGCATTTCTGGCTTCCCTCTTTCCCTTCAACCCTCTCATCTTCCCTTCATTTTTCAGGAATTCATATATCACAAGAGTTTCTGTAAAATGATAGAATATGGAAACTGAACAGATGACGATTTATGTGATCTATACAAGATGGGATCTCATATATCCCATGCATCCTAAAGTTGAAGTATTGCTATAAAATGGAATTCTGCAATATTATGGTGCAATGAATACCTATAGGTGATTTTTAAAAAGTGAGCAGGACTGTATGTGAATGTACATAACCTATTAGAATGATTACTATTAAAAATGCAAGCATTTGATATTTATCCCACAAGGCAATTTTCCTTTAATCAAAATAAGAAATAAATCTGGTAACTCAAGTTGCTCTTGAAAAAATATAATAATGAATTTAAAAAGAAAATGCAAAATACAGAAAGAATTTCTGCATGATGCTATCTAAACAGCTGAGTTATATCTCAGCAAGCAGGAAGAGGATGGATATCTAGGGATTAGAAGCAGTTTAACTGCTTTAGTTGCTAACCAGATGCAAGCCATCATGCAAATAAAATGCAGTCATGGTTCCTAGAAGCTTACATGCTTATATATAAATTGACCCCAGAACTTCAGGAAACATGTTCAAAATTTTCTGATCAAAGCCAACAATGTACTAATTTTGTATTAGCTTAAAAATATCAGCTTAGAAAATTTCATCTTGCACAAATCTTAGAATTCACAGTACTATGAATGTAGTTAGTATCTCATTTTAGCTCTTTTGCTCACTATTTCTTGTTCATTCCCACAGCCCATATGAAATGTGCTCTGTTTAGGCTGACCTATTCTCAATCTATTAAGGATATATCAAGACAATAATTTAAAATTAAAAAACTTATCTTTAGTTGGGAAATGCAGAGAGTTTGACCTTAACAGACCTATCTGTGTGATTTAAAAGCAGAAAGACATCTTTTAGATACTGTGTTCAGTATATAAGAGCTGTGTTCAATTACATTAAAAAAATGTATTCTCTTTCTTTCTACCTTTCCCCTCCCCTCTCTCTCTCTGCTAACTAACTGATTCATTCTAAGTGAGTGTGGTTTTTAATGGTACTCTGTGGAGACCTCTTCTATGGTGAAAACTGAGATGTGTCCATTCCTTTTCATTTTCTTCTCAGAGTTAATTAGGAGGTATTAAGTATGAAGGAGGGCAGGGGGTAAAGAATTTTATGAGACATATGCCAAACAGTTCTAAAGCTATTCTAATTAGATTTAACTTCCAAAGGCATATAAAAGGGAGCCATCAGAGGGAAGTTATTAGAAGAACTGTGCTAAACAATTTAACAGTAATTTGGAAGCTGAAGAATTGAAGTTCATATTCCAAGGTTTTTTACTTTAAAAAAAAAAAAAAAATAGTAAGGCTCTAGTTTCCCTTATTTTGCTTTCTAAAGAAAAAAAAAGAAAGAAAAAAAAAAGATGAATAAATGTTTTTGAAGAGTGAGCAGAATTTTGTATTATTATTTTTAACAAACAAGCCATAGAAGACTGAGAAATAATTACAGTCCAGGAATGAGTGCACTTACCTAATTCTGAAATAATTTGGACAAAATGGCTTGGAAATTATCATCTTGATGAGACTGCAAAAGAATGATCAGAAAAATGGTAAGTTAAAACCAAACAGTCTGAGTGTAGATACTCAACTAAATTTAGTCATTATCAGGATTTGGTCCAAAATACCTGATCTGTTTTGCAAAAGTACTGAACTGGGAACTTACTAATTCAGTCCCTAGTTATTGCAACATTGTGAATGGCAGGGGCTTAATGAAGACTGACATAAGTACTAGATTTATGCCAAATGTAACCAAGTGCATGCAATTTTATTATACGTTTATTAACAAACAAGATAATTTCTAGAGACCACCTGTCCTGGCAGCAGGGAGACAGAGAAGAGAACAGCTGCCTTGAGCTATCACCAGATGTCTCCCCATTTTAATGCTCAGATCCAGAGTAAAATGACTGTGCAGAGCCCTGATGGGTTTACAGGGCAAACAGCTTAGCACAGGCTAATCCCAAGGTGACTGTCATCTTGCTAGACTTGTCCTTAGGAATCACTTTGTATGCCATGATGTCCAAAGGAACCAAGCCTTGAATAGCATCCTGTAGCACTGAAATAGCAGACAGAGATGTGCATGAACAGATTAGATGTGCATCCCTTACTGAGTCACTGAGATAGATACCTTGCTTGGCACTTTCATTCTGTCAAAGTCACAATGAGAGAAGGAGATGGGAAAGAAGAGGGAAGAAAGCATATCCTGAAGCATAAAAAGAAGGGGAAGAAGGGACCATCTTAATATCAAATTCTCTGGAGATATTTAAAAACCATCTGAATCTTGTGCAACGTGCTCTAGTTGACCCTGCTGGAGCAGAGAAATTGGACTAGATGATTTCTAGAGGTCTCTTCCAACCTCAGCTATTCTGTGATTCAGTATCAATTCAGCTTTTAGTAAAACTTCTTTTTTCCTTTTTTTTTTTTGATTTTGAATTTTTTACATTTTCTGTAAGTTCTGCAACTAATTTTAACTTGTATGAGAATACAATTTCTTTTGGTTTTACTAAACCTGCTGACTAGTTATTTCTTTTTGTGTCTCAGTTCTCTAGTAAAACTAGGTAACAAACCTGTTTTTCATCTTTTTAATGCCATCTGTGATTTTGTAAATCTGTATCATATTGTCTTTCAGTTGTCTCTTGCACAAGAAGAAAAGTGCTAATCTTGTAAAGTCTCCTTGTACAGCAGCCTTTTTATAACTTTGTTCATTTCCTTTGCTCTTCTTTGCTTCTTTTTTTCAGTTTTATGATATGATTTTCTGAGATGGATGGACACTACTGAATATAGTGACAAACTTGAGTTTCCGTTGTGGTGTTATGACATTTTCTGTTTTGTTCTTTTTTTCTTTCTTAGTAATTCTGGATGTCCAGTTTGACTTTTTGATCATTGATAAGCACTTAGATAATTATTTCAGAGAGCAATCTGTAATGACTCTAAAATATTTTTCGTGACTGATGATAGCATAGTGCACATCACATTGGATAGTTACAATTATTATATTTATAATAGAAATATAATTCTGACTATAATATAATTAGAATTAGAATTATTGCTTCCCAACAAAAGACATTGCATTACATTTTGAAGTTTTATTTCTCTTGCCTTTTTTTTTGTGAATTCCTCACCAAAGTCACAGTTCAAATAAAAATACAAATAAACAATTTCTGTCTACACAGGATTTGTTTTTGTATCCATCATAAATTCTCTACTGGTTTTCACTTTTCAGGAAAAAGCTACTCTACAGGTAAACTCCTCCACCTTCCTAACCATGCTCCTTGTGGAGTTCTAACTGATATACTGGGTTTGTGCCAGGTCTCTAACCCTCAATTGCATTCAGGTTCCTCTCACTAAGGAGCACATATTCCATGCATTCAACAAAGAGCAGTCTGATGATGTATATGCACTGAGCCCATGTTCAAAAAGTCAGAAGAATTAGACCCACTGTGTGCTGGCTGATCAATGGTATAGCATAAATCTTAGGTACTGTGCTTGCTGTGTGATCCCTTCTGAAATGGGATTTTGGGTGCTAGGGCTTGGTGTTGTATTATTGCTTCCAGTTCAGGCTGTAGCCTCATAACTCCTGAAAGTGCAACACCATAGAGCAAAGAGAGCTTTCTGCTTTAAGCTATCTTCTTGACTGCAGCACAATTTACACAGCATAATCAAAGAGAGTTCTTTCTGGAATTCAACAAGGAATAAGAGATCAAAAATACAAACATGAAATTATCACTTCTGACCTGTTGACTTCAGAGTTAAAAAGATAACTATAATTCTCTAAAATAATCAATTATTAGGCTTATTTATTATTTATTTATTAACAATGAATTATTAGGTAATACTTTAAAAGTGTTTGTGTGCTGGAGTAGGGATCACACATTTTACATTAATAGCCCTCTTCAATTTATTTTTCATGTGTAAAAATTTGTTTCTGAGAGCCACCAAATTCCTATAGCAATTTGTCTAAGAGAGAACTAGGAAAGCACAAATGTACTCACCTTTGATAGATATGAAATAGCAATGAGTGCCAATGAAGAACACAGTATCACTTCTGTATGTCTCAGGTTAGACCCTTACTATAACTAAATGCCAGGGAATGGAACATTACTTTCTATCAATCAGCAGCATCTGTCTCCTTGGCAGATTCCTCAGACAATTATGTTGGCAGTTTGGAGTAACCTCTAGGTCTGTCATGTAGCTATCCTTGTTCTTGTGACACTGTTTTATAGTGATTCAATTTATTTCTGAATAATGTCTGCAATTTTTATGCAATTAAGCTCCAACACAAATCACTTATGAGATCTCTAAGCCAATCTTTTTGTTGCAATATGCAGGACTTATTAACTATTGACATTCCCCTCCAAAGCATTTATTAAAATAAATAAGAATTACAGCACAAACTATTCAATTGTTAGTGTGGAAATATTCTAACCTTTACATTGATAGAGTCCTTTGTGAATATTTCTACTTTCAGCTTAGAATTACAAAGACATTTTTTGGAGTGTTGCACTAAAGTATAAGCCAAGACAATCTCACTGTGCCTCCCTGTGTCAGGCAATTTATGCACTAAAAATTGTGCTTGATGTTGTGTCTATCCAGATGACACTATGCAAATGGATACATATTTGTTTGCTTCTATATCTAGAATAGTCTTGTCTTTGGAGATTAACTGTTGAAAAGGTTATTGAAAAGCTTTGTGGCTCAAATTAAAAACTGAATATTACATTAAAAAATTATTTTTTAATTTGGTATATTCATAAATCAATTTTTGATCAACATGAATCATGTTGATGAGAGTAAATCTTGTTGACTTACAAATCACCATTTTACTTGTATTATAACATCATTTTACATTGAGAAAGTTAGACCCACCTTCAGCCTAAAATTATAAAATTTTACCTTTGTGAAAGCCTGAAAATTGTACATCAGTACATTCCTCATTAAATTCATTGCTACAATGATTTATGCTAGAAAAAATTGACCCCAAAGCAATTCAAAAGCAGATACTTAATTTCTGAATCCAGAGTATTAAGAGCAGAAAGCTAACCTGTGTCTCACTTGAATCACTGAAGATCTGCCAGCGTCTCCTGCTGCAGATTTTCTCTTCCTTCCTTCTTGGTCGGTCCCAAAAGAGTGATTTGCACTGCTGGATTGTTATTGTAACAGAGATGATAAGGAAGAAGGTATTAGTGCGCTCTGGAGGTGAGACTCTCTATGCTTTTTGTTGCCCATAGAATCATAGAATCATTATGGTTGGAAAAGACCTTTAAGATCATGCCTGTCTTTCTCCTCACCAGCATAGCATACCCCAGGAGCAGAAGAGTGCTTTTCACCTGATGTGACTTCTTTGTTCAAAATGTCAAAAACACTGACAATGTGGACTCCTGCATATTCAAAGCCTTTAAAACATTTTAGGTAATTCCACGCCTGCCATAACTCTTGCAGTTTTCAGAGAGGACAACAAAATCCAAGATGACTTAGCTGAATTCTGAAACCTGAGGTAAATATATGAGAAATTTGCATAGCCTTGCTGTTTATTATTTTGTATTTTATATTAATCTGCAAACACAGTGAAAAGACATAATAAATGCATAGTTTTCAAATGGTGCAGCAAGGAAGCAGTAAGTACCTGCTTAGTTGATTAGATTTTTTTTTCTCAAAATGTTTGATGTTCACAAGGTAACCACATGCTTGACCCATTTTATCAACTTTTGACTCAATGTAGAGTTTCTCTCTCACAAACCAGAATTGTTTTCAATACTTAGAAATCTGTCTATAACTACTTTTGGTTTTACATTTTAAATTATGTAGAGTAAAAGGCTAACAGCTTGTAACTCTGTTTGAAAACAACATTTCCTGCAGATGGCATCTCCTTCAAATTGCAATTTTATCAGTATACAGTGCTCCTAAACCTCTCTGCACAGTTAAAATGACTGATTCATTTGACTGTGATTGATCAATACAGTCAAATAAAAGTGCTGTTATAAAAGGATTTGAGGTACATATCAAGAAGAAATTCCAGTGGAAACTGAACAAAACAACAGCATAGAAATGTATCTGAGCAACCAAAGAACAAAAGAAGCTGCATACAATATGGTGGAAGGGAGGGAGACATGGGAAGAGAAAGAAAATCAGAAAAACTCCGCCAAACTTTACACAGTATAACAGAGATACATTGGCCCCGTAAAGAAAAAAACAACAGTCAAGCAGTTTGCATTTCAAGTGACAAGCAACATATCCTTTCCCACTCTTCTTTGTTTGTTAATGTGGAGAAAAAAAAGATTCTGCTACACACTTTAACTGTGAAAAATATCTCTTTTTTATTGGGAGAGTACTTTTCTATTTGAGGAAAAAAAAAAAAAAAAAACCTATGTCTTGTCTATCCAGTTCACTGTCTGTGCTTGTAACTACGGATTTGATTTCCTAAAGCAGATTTGTATAAGTTGTATATGATTCTGCTATGGCTTGTTCATATGGTTGATAAAAGAAGTGAAGAATTACAAAGATGCTTACCAGCAAGTAAATGAAATGGAGGAAAGTTTATGCAGAATTTAGATGTGGGGATAAGAAAACACCCCTTGTTTGCTCATGCCGTCAGTAATCACATTAGCAACAGCTTGAATTTAGAAAGTGTTATATATTAGAAGTTATAAAGGGCCACCATTTTAATGCACTTTCTAGGAAGAAACAAAACGAAAGGACTGTAGAGAATTGCCATGGCAGGCATGAGATCAGACTTTCCACAAAGAGAGGCTAATATTCTTTTTTTTTCCTTATTCAGATAGAAGCAACAAATATATTTCACTGTTTGTCAGACAGTATTTTTCTCCGATTTCACAGAGATTTTTACTATTAATATTTTTGGTTTGTGAGCTGGATGTTGTGTAACCAGTCTTTTCCATGCCATCATTTATGTAATGTATGTAATTACCAGAAGAAAATAACTGTTCTAAGGATTTAAATAAAATGCTTTTGAAACTGAACACCTAAAATGCAAAAATATATATTTCCTAACTGGTATGATTCCCATTTCTATTTCCCCATCTAAGATATGAAGATTACAGATTTCAAAAGTACTCAAATGCATGTTTTACATTTTTCTTAATTAAAGTCCAAACCATAAATGAAAACACTCCATCGTTCTGTTGAGAGTCACATTCAAATAGTACATCACGGACTCCAAAATTCCAGTCTAAGATTTTCGCTTGGTATTGTAGAGGGCAATCTTGCTGATGGTGATGCTGATGGTGAGCAGCTCTCCTGAAAGAAGTCACCTTTGAAAGACAACAGCTCAGATTCCCTCTTTTTTCATCTCTCTTTCTTTTCACCCACCTCCAGAAACACAGCCTGCAATAGACCTGTGGGTAGAACATCAGTCTGTCCTGCAGTATATGAACTCTCCTGTTGTGTTCACTCCAAAGGATTACAGAGATTGCACTCTAGCCTAGTCTTTACAGTTTACTGCCTTTTGATGGCATCATTGTTACCTTTAGCATTGGAGATATTCTTGTATGCTTGTGCCCAAACTTACTGTTCAGAATTACAGAATAATTCAGATATGAAGAGATCTCTGAAGATTACCTAATTTGTTCAAACTAGAAAAGAAAGGATCACTTCCCCTGACCTGCTCACAACCCTTTCCATTTAGTAGCTCTTCTTTTGGCCTTCTTAGCTGCAAGGGTGCATTGCTGGCTCATGATCAACTTGTGCACCAAGATCACCATGCCCTTCTCTGAAAAGCTGCTTTGAAGCAGGTCAGACCCTAGACTGCACTGGCACATGGGGTTACTTCTCCTTTGGTGCAGGACTCTGCGCTTCCCTTTGTCGAACTTTACGAGGTTCCTTTCTCCCCACCTCTCCAGCTTGTCAAGGTCCCTCTGAATGGCAGCACAAGCTTCTAGTTTATGTCACAATTTTATGTTGTCAGTGAACTTGCTGAGGGTACACTCTTTCCCATCAGCCAGATCATTACTCAAAGTGTTAAACACCATTAGGTCCTGTATTGATCCCTGGGGTACACTGCTAGTTACTAGGCTCCAACTGGATTGGATTTCATGCCACGTATTGCAACTCTGAGCTCTGTCATTCAGTAAGTTTTCAATTCAATTCACTGTCTCCTATCTGGCCCACACTTTATCAGCTTGTCTATGAGGATATTATGGGACATGGTATCTAAAGCCTTACTGAACTCAACATCTACATCTCTCCTATCATCTGCCCAGCCAGTCATCCCATCAAAGGATATCAGATTAGTTAAGCATGATTTGCCTTTTTTTTTTTTTTTTAATCCATACTAACTACTCCTGCTTAACTTTTTTCCTGCAAGTGCCTTGAAATGGTTATCCAGGATTAGTTTTTCCATATATGTGTAGGATACAAAACCTTTCATAAAGGTTCTACCTTTATAAAAAAAAAAAAAAAAAATAGTCTGCATATTGGTATTTTTATAGACTTTATAGGTCTTTTTAGGGACTTCGGTCATTCATCTTAAGTGAATATACATGTTACATCCATCTTTTTTTTTCTGACACTTATTTTTGTGTTACGGATATAGTAAACTAGCAATTTCTCTATAAACTGTGTAACCAGAATAAGAGGGGGATTTAGTGCTAGAATTTTGAAATCTCTATCTTCTGCTCTAATTTTGAGCAGTTTCGCTAGTCTCACTCAACTGCTAAATTAAGTTCTCCAAACAATGTTGGATTAAGCATTAGATTAGATTAGCATATTCTTTAACACTTCATCTTTAGTCATAGGATTATATTCTGTATGGCTTTGTCAGAGCTATTAAAATGTGGTTACTAAATGTGGTCTGCATGTAATCTACTACTCAAAATAAAGACAGAAGTTATTTTTCTTTTTCATTTATTGTTTAATGTATATATTGGTTCTGGGATTATTATAGAGAAACATGACCTTTTTCTTTCTTTTTTCTTTAGTACTAGAACGTTTAACACTTCTTTGTCTGCTGGGGATTTTCCGTTGTTTATATGTGGAAATCCTTCACTATGAAGAGATTTCAGTTTGATTTACCTTTTAAATCCAGGATTAAAGCACAGTCTTTTGATGTAGCTGTAACTGCATATAGAATTGGTGTCAGAGATCTTAGTTCCAGGTGTGTTTCATTGGTTTGATTAGTTTTATTATATAAAGTACCTTAAGATGCCTTTCCTGAGAAATTGTACAAACACTGGTGATGTACTACTGTGCCTGAGCCAAAGTAGAAGAAGAACATACAGAATATCCTGCTGTTTTTTGAGCACTGAGTACTGGAAAGTCACCAAGAAAAATATATGAGCACCACACCAAATAATGCACACAGCTATTAAAAAAAGAAGTAAAAATATTCTCTTATTTCTGTCCTAATTAGTTTCAGTCCCAAGGCAACCAATTAATTATAACTTTTGAAAATGAACTTTTACCCTTCTAAATTCATGTAAGTCCTTCCTTTCCCCAAACCCCTTTGTGAGTGTTTAAATGTTCGATTTCATTGAAAAGTTTAAATAGCTTGTAAACATTCAAAATTAGAGAGACTTCTTATACTTTTAAATGCTTCTAAGTTTAAAACATTTTTAAAACAAAACAAAATGGAACGTTTCAGTTTAGTTTGAAAACACTAAGTCTGCATATGAACCTGTCTCATGAAAAAAGCAAACTGAAATGAAATTTGTAGTTGGAAGCAAAGAAAAAAAGTTTTATCCCGGTTATTCCTTATGCGTTAGGTGTTATCATGTACTATTTTTATTTCCAAAGACCTACTACTCCCGAATTCTGGAGGGAGATGTAACTGTTTTACCAGTCACATCACTACTTTTCTGCTTAAATCTCATGCCACCAAATACATATATAATGACAAGATTTTCTATAAATAAAGACATCAGCCACAGCAAGTGTAACACAATAGATACTAGCATCTGCAAAACAATGTTAAATTTAGCTCATGGCGTGATAAACATCCATGTTTGTGTTTTTTTATGGATCAGGAGAATTCAGAAAGAATTCAGACTGAACGATTGTATTTTATAACTATTGATGCCATACTCTGTTATATAGTCCTAATATGTAGGGAACATTTTTGATGTTTACAAATTCAAAGAACATGCTGGATAAAAAAAATAGCAAATAGGAAAGAAACTTTCGTTTGACAGTTCAAATATAATGGCTAGTATGCATAATCATAGGCTAATCGAGACTCTCTGAATTAATAAAATCAGGAGTTAAAATAATCCTGATCTTTTCAGGTTAGACATGAAAATCCCGTGAGCCCTGATATTTGATTTTCAGCTGTTCTCAGTTTGTCTACAGGAGCAGAACCATGAAATATCGCCATGTTCTATTTACTAACTAATTCTGAAAAGAAGAAGGAAAGAATTATTTCACTCCTGTCTGCTTTCTTCCCTTCCCTTTTAATATATTAAAAAAAAAAAAAAAAAAAAAAAAAAAAAAAAAAAGCAATTGAGAACTCAGTATTCAATTTTACTTGGAAAACATTTACTAACACATTAAAGCTGGGTCTTCTGAGAATAAAGAAGTACTTATTTTTTAGTATCTCTCTTATTTAGGCACACAAACACACTCACATGTATGTTTTGTTTAAGTTCCTTTACAAAAATTCAATTTCCTTCAGACTCTTCCAGTACTAATTATTAGGGAAAATTCTGGAAATATTCTGTTGAGCTATAATAACATTGGGAAAATCCTACTACATTTATCAAAGAAAGGTGAAAAATTTTAGTCATAGGATTCTGCTGTAAAATCCTGTAAAATGACCCACTAATTTTAACTTAGGCTTCACTGAAACCAATAAGATAGTTTGGTTACTTTTTAAAGAGTGGCCCAAAACATATTCTCTAAGGAAGACATGAATGTCCTGTTTTTTTCCCACTTGTTTTAGGACTCCTCTGTTTCTGTTTGAGTTGTGATGAAGGTCTAGGTACTTTTGATAAAAATGGCTCATTTCAGCACACCACTGACTGAGTACTTTTTCTAGTACAGTACACAAGTTTGTTTTTCTAATCAAGTGAATTATTAGTCCCATTGAACTCACAAGAGCTGGTAACATAATTAAAAATGATCATGTAGTTTGGTATTTTGCAAAATTGCATCAGACAACTTGGCACCTAACACATCTTTTTGTGAAATTGGAAGGTAAAAAACACAATTTGAAAATGGGTAGTGAAAACAGATTTACTGCAGTCTTATGCTACTCATGTTATTTAACTTACTTATGTTAATGGCATTCATGGATACATAAAAAATTTAAATCAAATGCTTTCCTGTAAATGTGATGGAAGGACAGAATAAAAAGCAATAAGCTGTTATGTAAATAAAATATTGTGAAATCCACAAAAAGTCATTTTTAATACTATTAGAAATATTCTGCTTCAAAACATACAAATTTTTAAGACGAATGAACTGTATCTTTACCATTATCTATTGCAGTATATTGTAGATTGCAAAAGAAAGTTAAATAAGCTTAATAATTTCTCCTCTCTTTTAAAAACTGGACCTCACTGGATTATACTTGTATAATAACATGAGACAAATCTCATTCTTGATATTATAAAACCATCGTAACAGCAAAATACTAGCATAAACATGAAGCATTGAATTTTTATCATAGAGAAGAAATTTACATTACATTCACAGTCGATGTGTTCGCATGTCTGTACTATTTTTACCAGAGATGGAATAAACAAGCAAACTGACAAGGATTCAGCTTACATTAACACGTTTTTTTTCCAGATCTTCATTGCACTTAAAGGCAGCTAAGCATATGAAAGATAGAAATTCTCATGAAAATCTTTAAGAATAATTAAGAATTCAATTACCTCTATTAACAGGCAAAACTCCAGACACTGAAACTGTTGTTCAACCATTCAGAATCATAACCAAAATGTGATTTCATTCTTGAATATTTTTTGATTATTAATCACCTCTCAGTCTGTTTTTGCACATAGTTGAGTGCTGGGTTGGTGTGTGTTCAGAAGATTTAATATATCTACAGTGAAACTGACTTCACAAACAGGGATTTTTACTGAAAAATTGCAAGGAAGGCAAGTTGCTTCTATCTCCTTTTTAAATACATTGTTAACTATCAAAAAATATATTTAGGACATAGAATATGATTGTTAGGATTCAGGATTCATATGTCACCATGTCTATATTTCACTTCTGTTTAGTTAGATATAAACAAGAAGATAGAAGCTGAACACTGAAATAAATAAGATATGTCTCACTCCAAAACCGGAAATCATTTCATAGTTTTAGCCACAACCGTAGGTAAAAAAAAAATTGGTTTGTTTCAGTTTTCACTGAAGCATGACAATATAGATCTATTATTGACTGAGTTTGTGGTAATTTTGTCGGAAAAAAAAAGGAAGATATGAGCAAAAAAATTGAAAATTACATCTGATTTTGGCACCTGAGATGCTGAACATTTCACATTGTGCTGGAAGCTGGAACATCATCTACATTCTAACTCTAGTTATAATACAGAGATAGGCCCCAAATAATGTGATTTATTGATTTCATATTTGAAAACATGTTCTATAATGAGTTTAAAAAGCAAAGTTTCTTCAAAAAGTGACATAATACACTTTCCATGGAAGACTATTTGAGATGTTTAACTTGATCTTTAGACAAGGGAAATATTTGTCTCAAAAGTGTTTTGTCATATGAGTGTCCCATATTCCTTAAGAATTGCTTAACAAAATCATGAGCTTTCTGAAGGTAAGAACTAGAAGAAGGATGAAGAAATAAAAATAAGTTGATCATATAACAGTGATTAGCATTTGTTAAATGAATAACTTTTTTCCTTTAGAAACATATATATGCAAAAATTCACACAAAAGTTTTCAAACTAAAGAATAAAAGGTGGACTTTACCTTGAGATTAGACACTGTTTTCCTTCACAAGGATTTACACAAGGATTTCATGCTTTTTAACCTCTTTGTTAAAAACAAAAATGTAATTTGTTTGAAAATGCAGCACATGCTTGAAAGATCTTCCAGGCTGACAACGGGATCTAACAGTCAGTTTGAAGATGCACTTGCTGCATACATAAAGAAATGTTATATTCTGCAAATAATCCCAAACGTATAAAAGTTGATGTTTTAGTGTAAAAAATAAGGACACTTTTCCCCTAGAGATAAAATGTCATCAAGCACCATCTGTGCTGCCTATAAATTTAACCATAAATCCTTAATCCAAAATTTATCAGAGATTTATTTTTCAAAATAGCTAATTTTCATCTCAGATTTGGCCACACTAATTTCTTTGTTTCTTTCTTGCTGAGAAGTCTGATATGACAGCCACTCAAAGAAAGGATGCGGCCCTTGCCCAGAACAAAATAACTTGATCTCCTTGTATACAAGAGCCTAGAATCATGAAAAACGGTGATTAAAAAAAAATACTTCATATCACAGAAATTGCTAAAAGGCTAGTTGGAAGTAATGAGGCAAAGTTCACAATGAAATTAATATTAAATCTAATAAAACATTGAGGGCCAAATTAGCATACAGGTAGTAGAAAATATTCAGTATTGGAAACTTAAGAATGGAAAGCACAGAAAGATTACCAAATTTAATCATCTTCTGCTTTTTTATTTTTTTCCATTGTCTATTAAAAGTGCTATATGAAATAAGCACAGTTTTGGTGGCAGATGAAATATACTGGCTGACTGTCATTAAGAACATTCTTATTGTATGATGTATCTACTACAGCATCTGAGTATCTCAGATGATATAATGAAGAGATTTCAGCAGGTGACACCTCATTACAATGGAAGGTTTAAAGATTAATAGGCTTTTTTTGATCTAAACACTTCTATAGACAAAATGAGAAAGTGAGATATTCCTTATCCCTTCTGTTACATTTTAGGCAGAAAAAAAGATTCTTTTGAGATCAAAGTTACAATACACAAGAGAAAAAACATAGAATTCAGTCTTTGGGTTTTTATACTATAAGAATTTCCATTTATTTAAAAAAAATATAAACAAAACAAAACAAAAACTTTCAACAGAATGAACAGACAGATGTCCCAGACTAGTGTCCTTAAACATTCATTTAAATCACTTACCTGGCATTCACACCGTTTATGGATTTAGACAAATGTGCTCTTTCTAATTTGGTCAGATCAAAACCTGTATAAATTTCTCCTGAAACCATCAATTTATCACTGAAACCAACACTCCTGGAGTGTTAGTGTCTGTTCCTCAGAAATTCTAAACCAAATACAGGATCACAGAATCACCGAACCTCTGATCTGAGGGCATCAGCCATTCCTTCCAGTTTTGTATCATCTGTAAATTTGCTCAGGATGCCTTCAGTCCCATCATCCAGCCAAGAAGATATTGAAAGTATTGGCCTAAGTGTGAACCCCTGAGACATACCATTAATCACTGCCCTCCAGCTGAATTTCATGCCACTCATCAAAGCCCTTAAAGCCCAGCAGTTCAGCTACTTTTTAATGTACCTCACCATTCACTAGACTATATTTATATCAACGTGTCAGTGAGCATGTTATGGGAAATGGTAAGGAAAGCTCTGCTACAAACAATATAAAAGACAAGCACTTGTGTTCCCTTATTAAGTTAAGTCATTTCAAAATAGAAGGCTATTCATTAGGTGAGGCACGACTGCCCCTTTGTAAATCCAGGTTGACTACTCCCAAACACCTCGTTGTCCTGCATATATTTTGAAACAGTTTCCAAAATTATTGATAAATCACCTTCCCAGGGACTGAGATGAACTGACTGACCTTGTTCAGTTCCTTGGTATCTTGTATTTTAGGAACTTATCATCAATGCACTCCAGAAACCTCCTGGATTCCTCCAGCAGATAAAATACTTAAAATCCCTCAGGAAGACTGAGGACATAGATCATAAAGCTTCCTCCAATTGTCCAATATAGGAAGGCGTCATCCACTTCTTTAGAAATGAAAAATCTATTCTCTGGTTACTGGAGCAAATACTAGGTCACTAATTCTCATTGACTGCATGCTTTCTAGTGAATCACCTAATAAAAAAAAAAAAAGAAAAAGAAAAAGAAAAAGAAAAAGAAAAAGAAAAAGAAAAAGAAAAAAGGAAAATATGTTATGCAAATAAACAAACAAAAAAGA
>WBNA01000549.1:225977-238713 GCA_013398345.1 Nothocercus nigrocapillus
TTTTTTTTTTTTCTTGTGATTGATTGCAAGTCCCAGGAAAGAATCCTTTGGCTGAAACACAGATCTCAGAGGTATGAGTTTTTTTTTTTTTTCTTGTGATTGATTGCAAGTCCCAGGAAAGAATCCTTTGGCTGAAACACAGATCTCAGAGGTATGAGTCAGTTCAGACTAAGGCATTATTTCAGATGTCTATCAGTGTATTAAGCATCTACTTTTGAAATAGGTGACACGTCTATACACTATTTAATGTATAATATGTCTATTGGCTATGAAAAGAGTTAATTCTTCCAGAATATATGAAGACACCTACATTTAGAGCTCCTCATTTCAGGGTGGTGTCAGACAAAATGTGAATTCCCACTAAAACTTTCCCTTGTTTTAGGTACTTATAGGAATTCAATTTATCTTTGAGATCTTCTCAATTAAAATAGCAGTCAATCAAAAGATAGTGAAAGAAATAAATAACATACATATATATTCAGGATTTAGAATGATTCAAAAATTTGGATTGCCTGAAAATCAGGTTAACATTATGAAAAGAAAATATTCAATAAGTAACATCTGAATGCTAAAAATCCAGTGGAAACAAATAGGAAAATTTCCAATTAGGGATTTAATTATAATACAACTAGTGGGACAAAGTAAAAATATATAAACATCATTATTATTATTCTGGTGTAGGAAAAGCTGTGTAAACAAAAGCATGACAACACTGTACTAGATGTAGGAAAAAAAGGGGAAGATGATTGACAAAAATGATTTATGAGAAGTCTATAGAGACCAGAGTATTTTCTGGTAAAGGATTACTAATTATAGGGTAGAGAGACTAAAGAGAAAGGAAAAAAAATCATACACTTTCACCAATAAAAAAAACTTGTCAAGTTTGTTTCTTAGCTGATATCTCCCAGTGTAAACAACGAATTTGTATGCATTTCAAAATACTGTGAAATCAGAATTTGAAACAGGACATAGGCAAATGCAGAACAAGCAGTGAGTGATATTGCACCAAAAATCACGAATCGTCAAAAAATCTCATAAATTATTCATTAGCAACATCACATATCATAGCAAAAGTTTGTCTTTCCTTCTTTCCATCCTTGCGTCCTTCCATTCTCCCTTCCTTCCCTTCTTTTCTTCTTTCTCTTTATTTTTGTACGTGGTTTGAGCTATTTGAAAGCCAATCTCCAAATCAGGCAGCTGTTCAGAAAATGTGGAAAGAGAACAAGCATTTCTGATGGGAATCACATGAAACCTCACAGTGCTTCTATCTCCCTGTTGAACTTTATAGAGAAAAAATGCATTACCATCTTGCACAAGCAGCAAATAGTCAAATACATATTAATATCTATTTCAGTGTTTTTTTTTTAATATGAAAAAGCTTGAAAAAAATTTCAAAATTACAGCATGGGATATCTTTGTGAGTATTGATGATTGAATGCACGTGTATCCTTGCATCCATATGCAAACAAAGTTTCAGAAGGTTAAAATAAGCAATTAACAAGCAAGAGAAAAAATGTGTGTCCTGGATAGTTTCTGTGAGTTCTTGAATGGGACACAGAGATTTTAACAGGGCAGCTCACAAATTGTGTGAAATAAATGGATTGGTGAGTGGTGAAGATGAACACCAGTTGCATCACTAGTTAAAAGCCTTGGGAAGAAAAAAATAGCAGTGAGCAAAAATCAAAGAGCCAATCAAAGGAAGATGAGGGGGAAAAAAAAAAAAAAAAAAAAAAAGTGAGCTCCAGATACAAGCCCAAGAAAAAAATCAAACAAATCATAAGAGATTTATCCCCTCTATCCCCTATATTAGTTTTACATTGGTTTTATTTATTTATTTAAGATATTTCTGAAGGAAGACTCATTCATTTCAAAATGGATAAATTAGAGAGAATCAAAGTTTAGAGCACAACAATCTAAATATTACTCATTATTTCCTTTCCCTCTTATTCTTTTGTTCTCTTTCTGCTTTTTTTTTCCCACATTATGTTTATTTTCTTTCTCTTATGTAAATTTGTTATGATACTTTCTCTGACAGTTTGTTTTTTTCTTTTGTCAAGTAAGCCCTTAATGTGATCAAACATCATTCAGATCAGAGCTATATTTTAACCTACATTTCGGAGTTACTGGAAGTACAACATTTTAATTTGAAATAGGAATAAATTAAATACATAGATATTGTATGTGCATAAAACTCGCTACTTTGAAAATCAAGGTGGAAGAGATTTTTGGAGAGATAATTGTTGCTATTTATGGGAAATGGGTTCTCATTAAAAATAAAGGTTAAATGAGGAAGTCAGCTCCTTCCTGGCAGAGAAATTTACATGTCTTTGTAAAATAACAGCTTTCAATATCACCAAAATCTAAATTTAACTTTGTTGTATAATAGACCACCTTCCTGCTTAAATTTTTTCAGGAATTAATAAAGATTTTTTTTTTTTTTTTTTTTACAATTTAAAACTGTTAGTGCTTTGCCTCTTTCTTAAAACTAATATTTCTAATATTGTTTTCTTATAGTAAAGGAAAATCCTTTCAGCCATTTTATCGCTATGAGAGCTTGAAAAAAATACTTCTGGGTAAGCATGGGCCTGACCATAGATCAGTAAATAAATTTTGATGCTTTCAACTTGGACATGACAATGATTCAATTAGGAGGGGTGGGAGGAAATTATAAAAAGGGAAAGCAGTGTATTGTTATTCTAAGCTATTATTTCTCCCCTAGTTTACATCCTGATGTTAATGTTCTGATGCAGATATGCTTTTATAAGAAAAAGGAAAAGTATTAAAGCAAGAGCTGCAATAAAACCAGAGGAAAATGCATCCTACATTGCAGACAAGCTGCTGTAGGAAGTTCCTAACTCTGGTCCCTTTGGCAGACCAGATTCAAATCTACCTGAGAGAGAACTGTAGACATGCACAATGACAGACTAGATATTAAACAAGAAAGCAGAAAAGCTATGTTTCCAATATTTTTCTCCAAATTTATTTTCGTAAGAAATATTTGTCTGGGTAAAGTTAAATACAACAAAAGTTACTAACTGAAAACTGGAATATTCTTGACAGAAATATCCCATTAAGTTCCTGCTCAGGGATGGGCAGAAAGAAAAAGTTTTCTGATGAAAGACTTGGCAAATGGATAGAAGGAGGATTCTTTGACTAATAAATCATTTGCTTTAAATATAATATCACTTTTTGGATAATAATTTTAAACTATGTGTTCTTAATCCAGATAAGTGTCAATTTGCAGATGGAGTAGATGACATAGAAAATCTTCACCCAGTTTCAGTAGCAATTACTACGTTGATACTTCCTGCTATGGGAGAGTCCCTGACCAGATTGGAAAAGCTAGATGGAATATAAATCATATCAAACAAATACAAAAGCTGTAGAGAAAAAAATGTAGGGAATAGCCATTACTGAGGTTGGCTAGTAAAATGCTGGCTTATGCTGAAACACTTGCTTGAAGAGCTCGTGGAGAATTAGAAACAGAAGCACTACATCAAGAGAGTCTTGAAAAAGTTCATGATTTAATTTTGTTTGATCCTATTCTTTAGATGTTAAATGAGGATTTTTTTAATCCTGTGATACTAATATATTTTACTTTTCTGTAGCTGTTTAACTCAAGGTGGAATATTCTTTTGGATAATTCTATTCGGATGATTTTCAGAAAAATAAAACAAAACAAAACAAAACAAAACAATAATCCTGCAAAAAAATAATTTATAAAGTGTTAACAGCAGGTTGCTTAACATAAGGGAGCAAAAGTGACTGAAATAAGAAAGAGTAAAACCATCCAAACTACAGCAAAGCCAACACTCCCTGCATGAGATCTACCATAAAAGCAAATCTTCTAAACCTAGCAATTCATTCTCTTCTATATTTCCGAATGCATGTGTTACCTTCAAAACAATTCTGCCCTAGAGAGATACAATAGCTGCTTTGATTATAAGTCACAAAAGAAAAGGCAACAGATGTACAAACATATTTGAGGTATTTATTAAATATCTGCTGAATTGTTATACTCTTGTTGGCTCATTAATGAAATCTCCATGGTTTAACCACTGATTCCCAACACCTTCATATACAAAGTCACAAGGAAGATTTGCATTTTCACTTTATGTGCACTTATTATCATTTCTTTTATATGTTACTAATTATAAACCTTTATATTTCCTTGCTCTTCTTGGTAAGGGCTGACAGAATTGCTGACTGTATTAAAAAACAAAAGGGTATATAAAGGAATAATCCACTCAATAAACACAACTGTAAAGTTCTTCAAATGGATCAAGGTTAAGAAGTATCAAATAATACTACAGCATGCAGCATTTAGCACTACTAAATGATTCAGTTCTTAGGAAATGAAAAGACTCTGAGGAGTTTGCTCATAATATCAAGGCTAATTAATCAAGGCTAACCCCATACCCTGTATGTTTAGAAAATCCTGGAGAGTTTGCTTCTTTTTATAATACATCTTTGAATTTATTTACAAACTGATAAAAAAACTAGGAACCCTACTTTATGCAGAAATATCTGATGCACACTCTGCATGAAATTTTGTTAACTTTCCAAAAGGCACAGTCTAAATTTCACTTTCTATACTCATAAAGGTAGTGTTTTATAGTGCATAACGTTTGTAACAGAAGATGCTGCCTCTATTTTCGTTCTAGTTTCCTGTACTTCGATCATTTTGTATTTACATTTTTTTTTTATTTAGAGGATAAAGTGAAAGTTTGATGCTAGATAAACATATTGATCCTGAATCAGTTACCTAAATATATGATTTTTTGTTGTTCTTCTTTTGTGTGTGTGGTTTTTTTTCTTTTGTTTGTTTAACTTTTGGGTTTTTGGTGTTCTTAGGTGGTAACAGTTTTTCTGACATTCAGCTGCTGCTGAAGAGGACTGAAGATATCTTGTTCATATCTACAAACTCCATGCAGGTGCTTAAGATACCCATGGGCATCAGAAATGGTAACAGGCATCTTTATTTGAGTAATAGAAACCAATATCTATAGTGAAATAAATTTTGAGATAAGGATTCCGACACTTAAGAATCTATATGTAGAAGTTTACATGTGTTACAGGAATCTAAACTTAACTTGAACTCTAATCTGTACAGATAATGGAGACTAGATAGAAATGTTTGTGACCAGCCATCAGATTTTTACTTTGAAATAAGCAAACTCATTCTCTAGCTATAGTGACTCTGGCAGTAGATTTTCATAGACTACAATTGCAGGTTTAGGCACTTTGCTTCTTAGTAGGTGCATAGCTATGGACATTTAAACTTGACTTATTAACCACTGACCTTTATATCTAGTTCCCATGATGTCTGGAAACTCATGACTGCTTTAGATATGATACAGACACAGTAAACATCAGCCTAATTATTGTGGGGGATACTTGCTCAAAATTATCCAATTATGTTAATATGACAATTTGAAGTAGAAGAGTAGTCATAGATTATAAGGAAAATTAGCATGACAGAGGTAAGAGGTTGTTAATGCCTGCAGGGGAGGAAGAAAAAAATGGAGGTAGATATATTTGTGGAATAGTCAGGATTTGTCAGAACATAGCGTGTGGAAGAAATCGTAATGGGTCGTAGAAACAGTGTCTTTGTTGGAACCAAAATTTTTACTATACAGCAGAGCTATGAATTTGAGTTTCCAGGTTCATCTTTTGAAGGTATTTTGTTGGTTTCTCATGAGGAGTAGGACAGAGAGATCTGAGACAGAGTGCTCATTTTGTGAAAAATGTTCTTTTACTGGTAAAAATATTTCTGTCCTTTATTGCTTGTCTGTGTGAGTTCCTTCTTCAGGACTTGCCTTGGGTCTCTATAAGACTTGAAGTGGTGGATTAAAAGTGTATGAATGAATATGTTAGATCCTACACCTTAAAGTATGTTTACACTGGATTTATACCGGTCTGAAAACTGCTGTAGTTTATGAACTGATTCAGATGTGGTTCAGGATTGTTTTGGCGAGTTATTTTTTGGATTTGTTTGTTTGTTTTACTTTAGAGCTAACTAGACCTAACAAAGGACAGGTCAGTGTATTGGATTACCTGACTTTATTCAATATCATGTCTGCCATATTCTTATTTTCCCTGTCCAGAATCTTTTTTTTTTTTTTTTCCTAATGTCCATGAATTTCACTCAGTATATTTCTACAGATTTCAGTGTATTTCCCCCAGATTTCTCTTTCTCAGCAAATACCTCCAGAGCATTAAAAAGTAGTTCTTACCTCTGACCACCAGGAGGGCCTTTTTTTTTTTTCAGGCAAACAAACTGGGAAGACGTTACACCATGTCAACACCATATTGAAGTATTTCCCAAAATAACAAAAATAACAGTGACAAAGACGAACAAGACCTCCAGACCCCTAAAGATTTGCCCTCCTCCCACCAAAAAAAATATTTTGCTATTTCTTTTATATGTCACTTGTTTTTTCAGGTGTGCAAGACGAGACTCTGAAAACCATGATCATCCCAAGAAGACAGAGGAATGCCTATCATTTTAATATATGTAATACTTTAGCAAAAATCAGTTTGGTTTGGCAAAAATCATGCTCTGACAGGAAAGTAGACTAGAGGCTTGTTGGTTTTTTTGAGTCTCTATAGACTTAGAAACTAAAAACATTTAAGATTTGTGAATATAATCAGAACAGTGGTGTCACAAAATCACCCACGAGGCTGTAAAACAAACTTTGGGGATCTTCTAGTCCAATCTCACTGCTCAGAGTAGGGTCAGGTAGAACAGCTGGCACCGGGGCATGTTCAGTCAGGTTTTGAGTGTCTCCAAGGATGGAGAGTTCGCAGACACCCTGAGCAACCTGCTCCAGTGTTTCTTCACCCTCACAGTTAAAACAAACAAAAAAAAACCAAACAAACAAACAAACAAAAAAAAGTTAAATGGATTTTCCTATTTTAACTTGTGACCTTTGTGCCTACGTCTATTCACTTGGTACCACTGAGAACAGTCTGGCTTCATCTCCTCTACTTATTCTTCCCCATCACATTTATAGGAGTCCTCCTTCTTCAGGCTTACTAGTCGCAGCTCTCAGGCTCTCCTTATTCATCAGGTACTTCAGTTGCTTAGTCACCTTAGTAGCCCTTCATTGGACTCACTCCAGCACACTGATGTCTTTTCTGGACCAAGTACTCTTACGGTGGCCTCCTCAGTGCTGAGCAGGTGAGAGGATCACCTCCCTTGACCTACTTGCAATCCTCTCCCTCAGGCCACATCCTCTTCTTTTGGCCACATTTGCCACAAGGCACATTGTTGGCTAATGGCCAATTGGTTGTCCACCAGGACCCCCAGGTCCTTCTCTGGAAAGCTGCTCCCCAGCCAGTCAGCTCCTAGCCTTGTACTGGGGCATAGGTATTACTCCTCTCTGTGTGCAGGACTCTGCACTTCCAGTTGTTGAAATTAATGAGATTCCTCATTTCTCCAGCCTGTTGAGGACTCTGAATGTCAGCACAAGCATGTGGCATATCAACAATTCCCCCAGTTTTGTCCCTGTGCTCTTCTTGATTCATATATTTATATGAAGCATTCAACACAATAATAATGGGACTGAAAGATGATGCTTTTAGCTGTGATGACAAACAGTGCATTCTTTTACAAATCACAAACAGATTAAATGGTTAAATGATTTAATTCAGCACACTAACAAATGATCTGAATTGAAAAGACAGTAGTTTATTTCTATTTCTCTTTAAACATGAAATATTTTATCACTTTAACAATCAAATTGTCAGATGTAAGGGAATACTAGGATGCAGGAGAAATTTTCTTCTCTATGGACAATGGTTCAGTATTTTAAACAGTTCAATATTTTAAATATTTAAAGGTGAGGCTGATTATTTAGACATCCCCACATTTTGATACTGCTATATAGTCTTCAGAGAAGAACACATCTCTTCAAAATCTTTTCAGAATGTTAGGAAAAGAAGAGGTTTTTAAGTTTTATAGTTTTACAACTTTTTCTATATGTGCTTTCTGAAACTTTGTGACAGTATGCACATCAGTACCCATACAGAGTACATTAGTTAATAAAACTTAGGACAGGTCGATTAACATCTATAGAGTCAGATGACACTGGTATCTCTGGTCCACAGTTTGTGAACTGGAACCTCTCTAACCTTGCATTATATTGCAAGGTTAATTGCAATTATAACAGCAATTTACATAGCATTCAGTTTACAAGTACAGAGAGTCTACCTAGACTTGTCCGGACTCAAGTGGAATGATTTTGGGTTTTGTACTACACAGTTCTGTTAAGTGCAAAAAAAAATTCTTAAGAACAAGAATTCTTTTTTTTCAGCTGCTTTCAAATTTCAAGGGTATGCTTTATATAAGTGTAGATTTATAATGTAAAGAAAAATAAAGCTTAAATTAAAGATTAAATATTAAAAAAAAAAAAGGAAAGAAACAGAGAAACAAAACTACAGTGAATAAACATTAGTTGAGAGCCCACTTCTGAAGCCAGACTTTTAATTAAGATTTACTGATTTGGTTTCAACTAAACTGTGCTAGATGATATCTTCACAGTTATGCTTAAAGATCACATTTATATCTTGATGTAACAATGAATGAACATACTGATTTCTTTCTCAAAATGAGAATAATCCTAGTGTATTTATATTCAGCATGTAAGATTTAAGGCTGTGTAAAATCTATTTTGCACCTGGAGACTAAAAGGGTTGTATATTTCATTTGTCAGAAAGAAAGTTAAGGCTTCAGCACAGATCAGACGTGCAGAAAGATTTCTTATAGCAGTTTAATTTGCCCCAAGCAAACATAACAATTTTCAGTGTCTGAGAGATAAAGGAAGCTCATTCAGATGATAAAATAAGACACACACTTTTGGCAATATTTGTAAATAACCACTAGGACTATGTACCTCCTGGTTCAACAAATTATCCAATCCCCCAAATTCCCAAACCCTGGATGGCTTTTTCTAAAATACAACCTGTTACTCCACCAGAAATTGAATGAAGAAATTATTCAACAAATCAGAGTCCTTCTCGTTGAGGAGGAAGTATTGGTCAATCATTGTTTCATGCCAGTCATCTTTGTCAGGTATAACATTTCCTTAATGTCCAGTACTGACCAGTAAAATTCACAGCACCTACGTGGATGCTCTGATTGACGCTGCTCATGCATCATCCCCCAGCTGCTGCAGTTGGTGAGGACAGGTCTGCTAAACTAGGAATCAGGATCTAAGTAATTAAAAATGGCACTTTTCTTTTGGCTTGGTAAATCAAATTAATTTAGGAAAATGGTAAGAATTTCATAGCTGTAAATAGATTTTTATCACAGGACTCATTTTTTTGCCCTCCACCACATGAGACAATATCTCACTGCTTCATCTCTATTCAGTAAAACTGGCAGAAGACTCAAAGTCACTTCATTGCCAAAAATAGTGATTCATTTCCTGCAAAAAGGCATTCTCAGAGGTATTGTTTACTAGAGAAATTGCTTTGGAGAATAATTTCAACAACATCATGACATGTGGCTGAAAGAATAATACAACTAGATAGGGTGGGAAATTTTGACACTCAACAAACTGAAACAATTCTGACTAATGAGTGGTAAATGTAAGTAAAAATGGGCTTAATCCTCTGCTGTTGGGCAACTGTGTGTGCAAAACATGTAAAGAAGTGGTTGCTTGGAATGCCCAAAAAGCACCAGTTCAGAATGCTTTAGTTTTGCAAAGGCTAACAACTACAGCAGATGATAGAGCATTGGGAATTATTGCCTTGATTTGACTCAAGTGTAGAGTAGTTTTGAATAACTTTCACTTCTACTACTAAGCATGACATGCTGTTTAATTTCCACAGATTCAGGGATGAAAAAAATTGCTGTCTTTTCAAACTTATTGAAAGAATGTTTTCAAACCTCTTCATGATATTTTCTTTTTGTGCAACATGAGAAAAATTTCATTATGTTTCCAGTATAGGATGTGCGTATATACAAATTAAGGCACTGCACTAAGTTTTGGTACTTGCACCTTCCCTTATCAGAATGGAAGCTGAAGGCAAGATAGATGCTATTTCCTATTCATAAAACTATCTTTGAGGATGGAGAAGAGCACAGGAACATCTGCTGGAGCTGTGCATAAAGAGTGCAAAGTCTGAAAGCACAGCAAACAAGAGGAAGCCTCTCTTTGCAGCTCAGGAATCCTAATAGCTTTCTGAGTTTTGTGAATTTTGGTCTCTTCTTGGAAATGAACAAAGTCTGCTTCAAAGGTCTATTACAAACAAATAAAGCTAGTACTGGGAAGCACTGTAATCTCCATTCTGAGTGCCCCAGACCTCATAAAATGCACCTGCCTTGATTCCAGAGAAATGAGGAATAACTACAGTTGTCTGTGATTGAAGCTGCTAATGGCAGAAACAATCATAAACAGACATATCCCAAGAGGAAAGGACAGTAAGTACATGTAAATGATCTTATGCTCCCATTAAATCAATGCAGTTTCAGAACCTGTAAAACTAGGTATTCTTATTCATTTTGCTATTAAATCATTATGTCAAAAAGTCTTCTTAAAGACGCATCAGCTTTTATTATTGTCTGATCTTTTCTGTTTCTCTTTCTTTTTCCTCTGCTAGTGTGTGCCAGAGAAGATGGAATGGAGTGTTATCTACATTTGCAGATAACAAGACACTTGCCTAAGTGCTATAAAATAAACCTAATTTCCTAACTTTAGATTTATTTGAAAATTTTCACCCAAATACTGGAAAGCATGGTCAGTGTTACATGATTAGCACTAAAGACTTTCTAATTATTTTTTTAAAAAAGAATAAAGTAAAAATTTAAGACAAAGGAACTTATATCTCATTTTCTTTTTGAACACATGCTTTTACCTACAAAACAATAAATAAGTTAAAATATGTATAATGAATAAGATAAGATAATGAATAAGGTTTTCTTACTTTCTTTTTCGTCTAAAGTGAAGGTCAGAATGATTTAAACCCAATACCAGTAACTTCCTGGTGAAGTATTGGAGATGATCCTCTGCAAACAAGAAAGCAACAAATAAATAAATAACATGATGGAAAATAAATTCATTAAATTCTGATATGCCTGAAAAGTTATTGATGTAATACCTAGAGTACTACATCAAAGCACCTTACAGGAAGGATCCTGAGCAGCTCAGGTGTAAATCTTTAAATTATACTAACTGTTTAATTCTGCTGTGTCACAGTCTGATTACACTGGACAATTATTTCAAAGACATACTTTGATCATTTCAAAGCTGTCCTGCTTCATTTCATCAGGCAGCAATATGTTTTTCAACATTTCAAACTTCCTGATCAAATGAATGCAAACTAATCTTGTTCTTCTAACAGGAATGATAAAAACAGGGATTAGCTTTAATTAATAGCTGAAGCATAATTAAAGAGAAAAATACCAAAGAGACTCAAAAAAAGCAGTTCTCAGTTGGTCTTCAGGGCTGCCAAAAACAGGCAGATCTCTTTTCTAAGTTAAAAAAAAAAAAAATCAAATTCAAATTTCTCAGTAATATCTTCTGAAAAAATAGCTAAGGAATTCCACTCCATTACTTATAGAGAGGCTGATCTGAATATTACAAAATAGAAACAAATTATAAGACCTTTAGGCTTTCGGAATTTATAATATCACTTGTATCATTTTTAATTGGTGCAACTTTACGTAATCTAATCTTGATTTAATGACATAAGTATCTTCCAATTCTTTATCTTCCCCTAGAATGTTTATGACAATTTAAATCAGACATTCCACAGCTTTGGATTCTACATAAGGTATAATAAATTTGAATTTATATTAAAATAAAGACATATCAGTTGTGTCTTCTCTATGATGTCAATAAAATGTTTTGCTTAAAATGTTCAGGAAGGCATAATTTTATGCTACACTATTTTTTTGACATCATATTTTAGCTCATAATAAGATGGTGGTCAAGGATACTAAATATTGAAGTTCAAAACAGAGACAGAAGCTACAGAGGTCTTACTTCTGAAAAAAAAATCCATAATTACTTAGCTACAACGTATCTTCTGCTTTTCCTTAGCCCCACCCCAACATCCCCCCCATCAGGAAGAAAAAAAAAATCAAGTTTTCTAAAGCAACAGACTTTG
The DNA here is from genome assembly GCA_013398345.1 of Nothocercus nigrocapillus. Taxonomy (NCBI): domain Eukaryota; kingdom Metazoa; phylum Chordata; class Aves; order Tinamiformes; family Tinamidae; genus Nothocercus; species Nothocercus nigrocapillus. Next base: position 238,095 of record WBNA01000549.1, read on the forward strand.
CTGCATAACATTTGAAGTTGGAAAAATATTCAAGAAGAAAATCACAGAATTACAGAACGGTTAAGGTTGGAAGGGACCTCTAGGGATAATCTGGTCCAACCCCCCTGCTCAAGCAGGGACACCGAGAGCATGTGGCACAGGATCACATCCAGGTGGGTTTAGAAGATCTCCAGAGAAGGAGACTCCACAGCCTCTCCGGGCAGCCTGTTCCAGGGCTCTGTCACGGTAAAGAAGTTCTTCCTTCAGTGTTCACTGTGGAAAAAAAAAAGAGAGGAAAAAAATAAATAAAATAAATTTGATCCTTCCACTGGAATCTCCTTTTTTTATTTTTTTTCTTTTTTGAGACTCAGCAGAGGTTCTGTGTGAAAATGAAGTGACTGTAAAAGGGGTTACAGAGTAAACTGAGAAAATAAACCGTAACACATTGCTAAGATTGGCTGGTATTCACTCAAGAGTTCTAAGATAACTCAAGGATAAAATAGCTGAATTACTAATAGTAGTGAGTAACTTCTCTCCTCCAGACTGCTGATGTACCTGAGGACTGGAAGGTAATAAACATGATGCCAGAGAAGATCTAGAGATTTTCTTTAATACTGTAAGCTTGAGATCCCTGCTTTGA
>WBNA01000550.1:23251-41567 GCA_013398345.1 Nothocercus nigrocapillus
TTTTTTTTTTTTTTTTTTGAACGCATACACATGAAGTGTTCATTATTGATACTCTTTATCCCCCGCATAAGAAAGTGTATGTGATTAGCTTAAATCGTGTGTTTAACGGGATCTCTTTTCTCACATTCCCCAAGAGCGGAAAAAGAATGGGGTGATGGGATCCGAGGCCTCTCTTTGAACGCAGCTCGCTATGCTTTGCTTCGTGTTGAGGATGGCCCTCCTCACACCAAGAACTGGAGGTAAGAATTCTAGGTTGTTCAGGTTCAAACCGCTAGAAGAGGATGTGAATCTGCTAGAAGAGTTAATAGCTACAGTGAGTCTTTCGATTAGAATAACACTGCGACCTGGGCACAGTGGGAACGTTGTTGCGATTTTACTATTTTATTGCAATGTTGCTTAAGTTGAGCGAGCAGCTTTGAAAGGATTGTCAGATTTCTAGGGACAAATAAATTGTAACTTAAATGCAGGTGGTGATGACCGTTTCTGAAATGGAGAAGAATTTTAATATTTGATTATTTATAGCTTTTTGGATTCACAGCAGCAATGATGGAGTCTTTCTATCCTTCTGCAAATGCAGAAGGACAAAAGCAAAAGCCTGTACTTGGGAGACATTAATCCACTACGGTAGTATGGGCTGAGGGGCAATTCTGGTGAAAAAGACCTGTGGTTCCTGATGGATACTAAGCCCTCAGCGTGCTCTGGCAGTGCCAAGGGCTGCTGGCACGTGGGTTTGTGTCAGCAGAAGCATAGGCAGTATATTGAAGAAAGTAGTAACAAAGTACTGTTGCTATTGCAAATTAAGTACTTGATTCAATGGCAGACATTCAACTATCAAGCAAAGACTTCGTGTGTTATGTGTTTCACTTTTCAGTTTTCCTGCTACTTTATATGTAAGCAAATACATAAGTATGTACATATATAGGTGTGTTGGGTTTTCTGTTTTGTGTTTTGCAGACCTCAAGTCTTGGTCTTGTTAAATCTGGATTCTGAACAGTTAGTAAAGCATCCTCGATTGCTTTCTTTCACCTCTCAGTTGAAGGCTGGTAAAGGATTGACTATTGTGGGATCTGTTCTTCAGGGAATCTACTTGGATAAGTGTGTGGAAACCCAGAAAGCTGAAGAGGTATGTAAAATCTTACAGCTTAGAAATAACTATTATTTTTTATTGGTATTTAAACATTAACTCTGGATACCTAATATTTTGAAATAGAGCAGACTGCTGTAAAGCATGAAATAAGACACAAACTTTGACTGTCAACACAGTCAAGGATTATATTTGTATCTATAAAAGACTGCTGTACTACAGCAAAAAGTCTTAGGAAATGTTCCAGTAGCACGAAACATGTTGATATTACTTACCTTCTCAGTATTGAAGGCCCTGTGCTCACAGTCATATCAGTCTACAAGAATCTAAATGATAGTTTTGTGTTTTGTATTAAGGTTTTTTGAGACAGTTTATTTAACAAATCCAAATATTTGACGTGAATTCGTTCTCTGGATTTGTACTTCATGTTTTGTGCACTGCTATAGCAGCATGGGCTAGAGCCAGGGCTAGGAGCAGTCTTTCCTTGAATGCTAGTCGGTTGTCTTAACAGTAAAAAGCACTCTTTCTTGAGGTTCTCCAACTTGATTTGCCTTCTTCCAACTTGCCCCCATATACCTAGAGATGGCAGAATGAAGTAGAAAAAAAATCGTAAGTGCTCATGTAACATGAGATGGCATGTAATTGTATAACAAGCACAACTGAATTTAATCTTTTTCCTCTTAATTTGACTTTTCGGCTTGGTTTACATAGCAGTGTGCTTGTGGGAAGCCACTGAAAGGGTGTGAACTTGGAACCTGGACTTTCAATGTAAAATAAGCTTTCCCTTTTGTTCTGTCTTAAATGACTTGGGTATGGGGTTTGTTTTTTTTTTTTTTATATTATTTTTTATTTATTCCAGTATAGGGGTAACTCTTTAACAGAGAATTAGACTTGCTTTTTTCTCCGTAAGGTCTCCTTTCCCCATCTTTCCAGAGGGGTGAGACTTGGGTAGGGAGGCCTGCCCTTGCCGGCTCTTGGTGGCACTTGCTGGTGCAGAGGGAGAGTGAGAGGGAGAGACGTTTTGAAGCTATGCCAAAACTTTTGTTCCCTACTACCCCTTCAAAGCATAATTCAAAAGAAAGTGTTAAATTAATAAAACAAACACACAAACTAGTTCCTTTTTTGCTTGTGTTCAGTGAAAACATACGTGTTACCATTATTCAGTCAATGATTCTAATGAACATCTGCAAATCTTGTTTTTCAATGCAATGGGATTTAATTGAGAATTATCCTATAAATATCAAAATTGGTTTAGGAGCTTTTGCCATAAGTCCTTGTCGCCACTTTTTGGAGTTGGAAGGGGAGGGAAAATTGAAGGACAATTTTCAGCAAATATTGTCATTACACAAGGTGGTGCTTTATCAGTCAGCAAGGCTTTAGCTATGCCTCCCCTGAAGCAGTGCTGCTTTATTTATCTTTGTCAATGTCAGCTTATTTGTATCGTGTTCATCCTTCTCTGGGAATAAATGGCTGCGTATCTAATGTGATTAAAAACCTACTGTGTGGGTTGTGTGGACTCTCTGTTTTTTAAAAAAAAAAAAAAAAAAAGTGTATGTCTGGATTTAGTGCTTTCTTGATGTTGGTTACACATCGTATTTAAAACTTTGTTGGTATTTAGTGCTGCTGTTCCCCATGATAGTTATCATGAGTGTTGACTGTATTTGTCCATGTGTAATCTTCCTTTCCAACAGAATGTTAAAGCTTTAATGGGAATAGAAAAAACAAAAGGATTTTGCCAGATTGTGGTTTCTCCAAGTTGCAGAGATGGAATATCCCATTTGATTCAATCAGCTGGCCTAGGGGGGATGAAGCACAATACAGTCCTGATGGCGTGGCCACAGTCATGGAAGCAGACGGAAAACTATTTCTCTTGGAAGAATTTTGTTGGTATGTATATGTTAACTCTCTTGTGCAATTGCAAGACAGCTGTGTAACTAATGTATCTGCTCTGTGAGATGTATCTGATGCTGAACAACCATTTTATTTTTTCTGCTTCCTCTGTCACTTGCTTGATTTCATGTGGAATGGATTTTCTCAGCTGAGAATGTGTTTGTGGCTCTCCAACCTGTCTGGTCTTTTAACATCTCTAGTGTTTCATGTCTAGGCATCTACATGGGTCATTACTCCTTTCTAGGACTTCAGTTCTACAGTTTTGATTTGGTTTGGGGGCACCTCAGTTCATCTAAACTATTCTTTCATCCTGCAGAAACAAAATTAAGCCACCATCTGGTTTTGTTAGTTTTCCTTCCAAATATTTTGGTTTTCTATAAAAAGCCGAAGCTATTACAAGCTAAACAATATGAAGTAGGTAATGCCAGTTGTAGTTTAACTCTCTTACCCTTGTACTGGACTCTGTAATCTCATGCTGCTCTAAAAAAAAAAAAAAAAAAAAAAAAAAAAAAAAAAAAAAAAAAAAAAAAAAAAAACCAAAAAAAAACAAAACAAAAAAAAACAAACTTTCAGAAAGATGTCTGTTTCTGATGAGGGTGTGATGACGTCCCGCCGCTCCCACCTCCCTTCTCCCTTCCCCAAATCTTTTGAGAAGTGTGAATCATTTCTTTGGTAGCTTATTATGATATTTAGCTGTTTTCTCACAGTTTCTTTCCCAACATAGTGGGTTGCAGGTAATTGCTGAGGTTATCCTGTCTTTCCCTTGACTTTCTCTGGGAAACTTTGGAACAGTAATTTCATTCAAAGCTTTTGGGTATTCAAAGATTATTGCAAATAAGTAATGAGCCAGTGGTCATTTTAGAAGTGCTGTAGGCATAAACTGCTTAAACATTTAGAAATAACAGATTTATCCCTAACCTTAAATAGGATTTCTTCTAGTACTGCATCTACCTTTATACACAGTTAAATTATTGCCTGTCCTTTTTCTAGATGCAAAATAAAACTGTTTACTGTGCATAATGTTCTCTTTTCTCCCCATTGCTCCGAATACTGGGATTACATAATTGCTGAGCAATCATCTGTGCAGGCCACACTATTTTCCTTAATGTGATTAGCTCCCCTCTACTTCCTATCATCTTATTGTCATCTAATTTTATTGGTGTGCTTTGTTTAAAAAGCATCTTTCTGTTCAACTTCCATTCTTACTTTTCTTGTTCTTCTAAGCAGATTAGTCATTAAGCCCTAGATGTCCTTTTTTCACCAGGGCAGAATCTATGAGGATTTGAGTTTTTAAACTCTTCCTATTACTATCTTTTATCAGTTCACTGAATGAAAACCAGCAGTTCTTTAGATAATGTCTTATTTTCTGTTGCAGACACTGTACGAGAAACAACAGCAGCTCAGCAAGCTCTGTTGGTTGCTAAAAACATTGACTTGTTTCCAACAAATCAAGAACGTTTCACCGATGGAAACATTGACGTGTGGTGGATTGTTCATGATGGTGGCATGCTGATGTTGCTGCCTTTTCTTCTTCGACAGCACAAGGCAAGGACAATGGAAAGTGGCTGGGATTTCATTTACTTGAACTAATAATTCAAAGTACTTTTCATGTTTATAGAGTTATATTTGGTGAACAGCAATTGTGTTAAGTGGCTAAATCTTTCTTAGGTTTGGAGGAAATGTAAAATGCGTATATTCACCGTAGCTCAAATGGATGATAACAGCATTCAAATGAAGAAGGATCTACAGATGTTCTTGTATCACCTTCGACTGAATGCTGAAGTGGAAGTTGTTGAAATGGTATGTCACTGCATTTTGGGGCTTTAACTTGAGACTAAATTTGGGAAACTAGATCAGGCTACAGTCTTTTCAATTTTTGTATTTGGACTTACGTTACTAGCTTCAAAAGGATAAATGTAGTTTCTCAAATGCGCACTAGAAAATGGTTTTAAGAGCAAAATTTATTTCTGACTGTGTCACTGTGCGGTGTTCGTGGTAGTAGATTTAAGAGGATGTTGGGTGGTTTTGAGCAGTACTTGAGTATTAATCTTTATCTATGAGGATTAGTCCATGGAGTGATTTCCATGTAGGCTTAGGGATTCCTTAATCTAGAGATGCTCAAGCTGCAGTTGGAGAGGGAGACATGTTCAGTTCTAGTCCTTCCTCATGCTGGATGACAGGGATTATTAGATGAAGAAGAAACAACCTTTCATTTCAGAGGCCTGCCTGCTTTTTTCTTTTTAAAACAAAAACAAAACCAAAAAAAAAAAAAACACCCTTCAGGAAGGAAAAGGCTTGACTTTTATTTTCTTACTATGTCGCATACCTTGACATTGCCACTCCCTTTGGCGCTGAACAGCAGGAAAACAGCCACAGGTTCTGCTGTTCCAGATAAAGCAAAAACTGAAAAGAGGCCTTCTACTATTTTTATAGGTACCCATCAGCAGCTTGGGAGTTGTATAGTGCCATAGAAGGATCCTTTGGAGTAGCCTGTAAGATTGCATACAAACACTGAGTGAACACTATTCTGTCAGGTCTTACAAAAAGGCAAACATTAGGAGTCTAAAACTGTGTATTTTTTCTCCCGTTTAGAATATCTTAATTGATTTGGCTTTCTTCGGGTAGAATTATATGCCATTTGAATTGTTCTAACAATAACAAGGGGAAAGGCAAGTGATAGTAATGCTGTATAATAAAGGCACTGGTTTAAGTTATACATTAGTGAATTCTTTAGTTATAACTAATTCAGGAATGTTTCATTCACTTGTAACTTACTCTAACTGGAATAGGGATACTGCCAACTTCCAACTCCATGGGTTTGGTACCTCATCTTTGAACAAGATTGAAGGAATGTGGTGGGGGGAAACAAAGGATATGAACTTATATCAAAAAACATGATGTTCACTTCTAATCCTGCCCTTTAGAAGATTTCTCCTTTCTTTCTTTCTTTCCAGTTCTGGTTTATTTGGAAACTATATCCTCGTTAGTGAAAGTTGGTTTGCATCAGTCACGTTCCATATTGTGACAAAGTAAATTTTACGGCTCTTTGTTAACTGGCCTAAGCTGCTGAAAAGAGGGGTAGTGGTACCCAGGCCTCTTTGGTAGCAAAGGGAAAACTTCCTTTCTGGCTCTCACAAGTTGACTAGCATGATATCCAGAGGCAGACTAGGCACCTTATTAATGCTTGTTCCAAAGTGGGATGATGAAGCTGAGCTTTGTTCCTTCCAGAACGCAAAAAACTTATGAGCCACATGACTTCTCAGAGATTTATCATGCTAACCGAGCATAAAGCAAAAGATTGTTTGAAGAATCACTTAAACTGCCAGAAATCACTTGCACATGTTGTGGTTTTTAAGACATAGGTAGGTGAAAGAGAAAATTATCAGAGTGCTGCAAAAGAGGTCCAGGCTCGGTTGGATTTTAAGACAGAAGTTGGTTTAGGAAGCGCAGTTGATGCTTATGTGGAGCATGTTTATCCATATGAATTTTCCAAAGGATAGAGAAGCTAAGCATCATTGACAGCGTAGCTGACTCCTATAGCTTGTTACCTCTGTATTTTAGCTTTTACTATTTAGGTGAGAGTATAAGCAGGAATTTCTTCATAAATATCATTATTGGTGAAATCATTATTTTATCACTCTCGACTGTTCTAAAGACACAAGCGTTCATGTGCCCTAGAGCCAGCAGTGCAGACAGACAAAGGCCTCTGACCCCTTCCCATTTCTGTATCTGGTTTGGAACAGACCAAAGAAAAGTTTGGCCCTGGTATCTTGAGTTTAACTGATGTTGCATTGATGTTGGTAGAGTAGCAGACTGCTGTTTGAAGAGGAAGACTTAAAAAGGCTGAAGACCAAAATAATTAGTCAAATACAGACTTGGGATGACTCTGATGCCATTAATGAATGCAGACTACGTGGATGGGGCAGGGGAGGTACTGTCTAAATGTTGTTACAGTTTGACTCATGACTTCTAATGTTTCTGATACTAATCACTCTTGCAGTTTGAAAATGATATTTCTGCATTCACGTATGAGAAGACACTTGTGATGGAGCAGCGATCTCAGATGTTAAAACAGATGCAGCTATCAAAGAATGAAAGGGAAAGAGAGGTAAGGACTTCATATGGGTAAGGGGTTTTGTGAAAAATCAGAAAATAGTCCTTGGCTTCTAAAAATTTCTAACTACTCAAAAATCTTTTAAAACAGCATTCTATGCTACTTTCTGTACATTAGTTTTAATTTACTAGATCACACAATGTGAATTTTTTTTCCTTGTGTGTTCTGTGTTTAAATGTTCATTCATTAAGTTGTAGGATTCTTGTTGTTTTGTCTACTGGTAACTGTAATTCATTTAATGCTAAAGCCTTTTTGATGTTTAATCCTACATAGTTATACAGTTTCTTTTGGTTTTATCCCTACTCTAGTCTTTTTTGTAGGATTTTTTAAAGAATCCTATGATGTGCAGTACTTCTATAACAGAGTTCTTTTTGATTAATTTGGAAGGCTTAATTGACTCATGAGTCTTTTAAGTAGCCCAAGGGCACTGTAAGGTTTTGTAGTCCACAGAGTAGAATTTGTTTTTCTCCACTGAAATGTATTTCTCATCCCTTGGTTGGGATGCTCTTCAAGAGTGTTGTTTGGAAGCTCTCGTTCCTTTCTTCCTTTCTTTTGAGTCATAGTTTTGCTTAATCACTTTTCTCTGAATGTAAAAATCACTATTACAGCTTCAATTTGCTCCTTCCTACTAGGCAAGATGAAATCTAAGGTGACTTTACATTAAGGTGAATTTACATTTTGGTGGCAAAAAAAAGAAAAAAAATTCATTTGCCCTGAAATCACCAGATATTTTTTGTTGTACATTCTTCTGCCCAAATAAAGGGCAATATCCACTTCTTCCTTCTGACTTACGTTATTTAATTTCCCTTGTTCTTTTCTGCTTTCCTCAGGAAATGTTGACCAGTTAGGCTTCTCACTTTTTTCTAAACTTCAAATTGAGTATGTACTTAGTTTGCTATGCACCTCTTAAATAAAAATCTTTTCATCCCTTGAGAACTGTGCCAGCCTAGACTCCTACCAGTTTTCTGATAACATCTAAAACTTAATCTCCATAGTACCATAGTGTAAACTGTTACTGCTTTTGTTTTCATTCTCTGGATGCCTGTGTCTACCTCTCTCCAAATGTTTGGAGATGACTCTCATGTTCCAACTCCTGCTTCTTCTCTAATGGTGGTTATAACTTTGTTCCTTCCTGATTCCACCTTTTTACAAAATTACTAATCTCACTTGTGTGCTTGTCCCTGGTCAAGTCACCTTGAGCACAAGCCTCTGTATGGGAGAGGCTATGGGCAGATGGAACAGTGGGATTTGGAAAACAGGGAATCCCGATGATTTTAAGAGGTGATATTTTGACTAGGAAGTCAAAACTTCTACTGAATTAACTACCAGTCTGTAACTTTCTCCTTTGATATTAAGTAGTGGAAGGACATGGAATATTGGAAGGAGTTGTTATATTTGATTTTATTTGTTTCTCTCTGTTGTGCTTACAGCACATAGTAGGATTCCTACAGGATGGTTTTAGTATATTTACAATATACTAACTATATAAATATTAAATATAATTTAATATTTTAGTATAAATATTTACTATATGTAGCAGAACTAAAAATCCCTTTGCCCATGTGCTTTGTACATGGACTTTCTTCTTGGTCTAGTTGAAGCACTAGGCTTTTCCTTTTAACTCGATCTAATTAATTACCTGCCCTTCTAGAGATTATTCAGGAGGAGTTATTTACCATTCTCTTTCCTTTAAATCTTCCTTCAGTTTTGCAGTGTGTAGTCAAGACTTACTCACTGGAAATAGTATTTTCTCAAGTCTTCCAGCTAAGGTGTTCTTCCTCGGTCTTTGGCTGCTTGTTTGATTGCAATTGTTAATCTTCTGTACTAAGTGTCCAGTAGTTGCAGATGGTATTAAATTATTCCATTAATGTATTTTCAATACTAATACATTCACAAATGCTTTGACAGACTATCAAAGGAGGTAATATGATTCAAAATTGGAGTTAATTCTTCAAATTGGTTTATGTAGGTTGGTTCCTGTTATCAATAGAGAATATGCTGGAAAAGTTTCTTGAGATGAAAAGCTCTGTCAGAACTCCAGTGATAGAACATGGTGAGAACTGAGTGAAAACAGGGGAAGACCCTTGATTGTTCTGCTCAAATGCAGATGGTAATTTTCATAGCATCACAAATGGAGGAAGAGAACTTTCTAAAGTCTATCTAGTCGCTCCATTTTTGGAGGCCAAGAAAGCTGCTCTCCAAGAATACTGTAGCATGTTGCTTTTCATTCATCAGAGGAAAGGGAGGATTGGTCAAGGCATCTTAATTCCTTGTGCTGAGACTTGTCTTGGCTTTTATATATTTCTTATCTCTCTGAATTCAGTAAAACAGATTAACTTCTGAGGGAGTCTGGATTTTCTTACATGCATGTGCTGTAACTGAAATAAGATTTTTCTCCTCTTTTGAATAATAGGTCTGTCTCTGTTTTAGTTAAAAGCCCAAAATTCCCATTTTTAAGAAATATATCAATGCACTGGGGATATATATATTGAAAAATCTTTGTCAAAAGTAACCAGACTTATAAAAACCTTGATTCCAAGGTTTTACCCATTAAATAATTTTGATATAATAATTTTGAATAACACAATGATCTCCTCTTTTCTGTAGACTGTTTTTGTCACTGATAACCTTTTTATCCCAGATTCAGAGCATCACTGATGAGTCTCGAGGCTCAATCAGAAGGAAAAGCTACTCTAGTCCGCAGTCCATTGGCCAGGACGTACAGGCACTGCTACCTAATGATTATGCAGAGGAGGAGGTAGTTGGACATAGCACTGACTAGATATTTCTTTTTCATTGTAACACTTGAAGTGCCCCTATTGAAATATGAACTATGGAACAACAAGCTGTGTGTGTGGGTTTTTTTGTTTGTTTTTTTCCTTCATTTTTGTTATGTAACCATCCTCAATCTTTAATTTTAGTATGCCCTAAATTCATGATTTCACTCTAACTTTTTTGTCCTGTATTGTTTCGGTACCATCAGTTGCATCCTAATTTCTCTCAGACCTGGTATTTCTTCTATAAGAGAAAGGCTTGGGTTCTCAGAGAGTCACTATTTTCAGAGTCACTCTCTAACTCGGCGAGTTAGAAGTAAAGATGCTGTCCCTGTTTCTTAATGTTTTGAACAGTAAATGGTTGAAAGCATATTTTTACGCTTTCACAGAGCACTTCCTTAGAGTTCCTGTACTGAAGAACTGAAGCTTCTCAGACCGCATCGATATGTAAAGACTTACTTATTAAATCAGGGAAGACAAGAACTGGCCGCCTCTTGAAAAGCCATTCTTACCCCATAAGTGTCACTATTTTTTTCCTGCACAGTGAGCTGGAAAGGGAATGGACACATGTAATCAGGGCCTTTAGCGTGCACTTCAAGTGTTGCTCTTCCCTAAAGACGTGTGTTAGTTTGTAGAAACACTGTTCTCTCTTGTGTTTCCCCTCCTTTAGGAAATATGAGCGGAATGTGGTGTTTCCATATAAATAGTGCTATTGTGATAGCAAATTAAGAAAAAATGCTTTCATTGTTTTGCATTTTAAGCATGTGCTATAGGTCCAGTGTTTCTCTTGGCCTTGTTGTCTCTTTAGAAATGGAGATCTTTCTGTAAAGCACACTGTACTGCATTTACCTTGTAGTTGCTAGTTGGAAGCTTTAGTTTGTGGGGTACTGCTGTTTAATGTGCATAGTGCCTGCTGTGCCTGTTAACCCTTCCCTGTCTCATAGTAGCTACTGCAGTCACAGTAATTTTGAGTTCTGGGTCTTGATGAATAATTACATGTGACAGACCAAAAGGTTAGAAAAATGCCTGGTAAATAGCTCTCTGCATTCAAGAACTGATGACAGGAGAAGGTGCAGTAGGTAAGTAAGGGGGGTGGGAGTTGAGAACTGACCTGCTGTTTAAAAGTCCTTGACTTTAATCTTTTGGGGTTGCATTAAGACCATCAGAGGTAGCCATGTTAAAAAATGCACAGTGAACTCCGGGATTTAAGAATCCTCAATGTTTGGTTAGGGGCAAGAAGAATTTAGAAAAATACAGAAGTCCTTAGGTAGATAAAAATAGCCCCAATTACTGTAGCAACTGGGAAATGCGCTAGTGTTTAGAAAGCACAAGTAGCTTCTTCCTCCGCTTTGGTTTTGTACATGCTTTTGTGTGACAGCGAAATCCAGTCCTCTGAGTCATCGTGTGTCTGGAGGGATGTGACCCTCTCCCCTCCTATGAATATGAATAGGTTCTTATGGGGGCTAGGGAAATCAGTTAATGTCATGCTTTAATAAATCTCCCTGCAGACACTTCATAAGCACCTGCTAAATGTTTCCAAAACCCCACACAATTACTGGTTCACTTGCAGTTCATGATGGGTGGTAAGGTGTTACTTGTGCTGTTTATTTCTGTTGAAAATAATGAAAAATATAAGCATAGTATTAAGAGGGAAAGTTTTTGAGGAAAAAAAATTCTTTTTTTTCTCAAGAGGAACAAGGGGAGTGGGGAATGGCAAACACAGAAGTGATTATGCATCTGGGAACAATAATATGTTTTTCTTACAAGTGTGGCTTGTTGAATTATTGCTATTAAAAGGGAAGAGAAGAAAGCAAGTCTGCTTTGTGGTAAGGCTGTGGGTGGCTTTTGTTACCCGATCTGCATTTGGATGCAGAAACAGTCTATGTTGCAGAGGGAATAAGAAAACCAGAGCAAGCCCTGACCATGGCACATGAACTCTTTCAATGATGATGTTTACGCCAGTGTCAGAGCAAGTTTTAAACAGTGTGACTGTTGGAAAACCTGAGGGAAAATGAGCAATGGCTTTCATTTTGCTCCTTGTCATAAGCTCCTGGTGTTAACAACTCACCTCACTTTAGCTTCTTAAGAAAATTATGTGCTATTCTAGATGTAATTCTGCAAATATAAGCTAATAGCTACATATATACAAGCAGCTTCACTTTGCATCAAAGCCCAAACAGTCTAGTATTTGTTCACAAAATAAGGTGCCTTTTTCTTTATTTTCTTTCGTGTCACTGCAGTGACATTGCATTTCAAGATGATGATGATTTCTGATCTGCAAACACTCTTAAGCTGAGCCTTGGGTCCTTTGTTTCTCTCCCCTCTGGCTAGGCTCAGCTAATCCATGACAGAAACACCGCGTCCCACTCAGCTCCAGCTGTGAAAGCAAATGTGGCTGCTGCTGCCCCGGAAAAAGTGCAAATGACTTGGACTAAAGAAAAGTTTGTAGCTGAAAAACATAAAAACAAAGAAACAAATCTGTCTGGTTTTAAAGATATTTTCAACATGAAGCCGTAAGTATCCATGTGGTGGTTGAGAGTTTTTGTTTGATTGTGGGTGTGGTGTTTTTTTGTTTTTTTTTTTTTCCAGTTGGGGTTTTGGTTATTTAAAGCACAGCAGAAACATGATCTTGCTGTGCCCTTAATGTTGTCCTTGTAAGGACTTAAAAGCACCACCACCCTGAAGCCATTTGGTGGATAAGAGTCACTAAATATACTTCCTAGCACGACCGTGTTCATATGGCCAAAGCTGTGTCATGGGTATTCCTTTGACTATCCTAAACCCACTAGTGAAATTCCATACACAGGTGACCAGCGTGTGTGTCCATGCTTCATCTCTTCCATCCTCCTATGCCACGGAGCAATAGAGAAGGCAGTAAAATGCCGTTGCTGTTGGGCTGGAAGGCAAGTTTGTGCCAAGCTTGATGTCGTGGGCACCCAAATGTAATTACAGAAGGACATCAGCTTGTTTCCTTCTGCGTGCCTTAGTGGTGTGCGTACAGGTGCACATCTCTCCTGAATCCAGGAAGATGGAGCTTGAAGCATGGCTGAGGACTTGTCTGCCTGTGCCCACAGCAAAACTGCGGATGGCAGCAAAGACCTAGCATCTTAAACCATATCTATCCTAAAACAGATAGGGCTTGCAGATAGCAGACATAAGATTTTTAACAAAGTACAGTTAAGAGTTCAATTTTGGAAGGAGGGGGAATGCGAATTTGCTCTACCTGCTTTGTTTAAAAAACACACACAAACAGTTGCCTTCTACAAACTCCAAGCATCATCTTGATCACCCTGTTAGAGCACGACTTTGTTTTGTTCTGGGCTTAATGGTAATGTCTGGGAAACACTTCCTATCGCCGCTTTATCAGAATCATGCGAGGTGTAGGGTTATTCCAGGTGTTATTTTTAAACAACCCTAAATGAATAGGGTATGGATATTACAATTCGAACATGGTATGCCTGTACAATGTAATAATATTGCTGCATTAAAAATGTGCCTGACAGCATAAAAATCACTTCATACATGTTTGTTTCTCTTCCATGTAGAGAATGGGGAAATCTGTAAGTCTGTGTTTTACTTTCATTTAAGCTATTTAGGCTGTGTTCCCTAGCTGTTGTGGTGTTACACATTGCATGTTCCCTAAGTCCTGATTTGCAGTTTGTATATTGTTTTGTACCTTGCTGTGTATACTGTGATCTAGCATGTATCACTAGAAAACTATGTGCTATCACCATCTGTTAATGTTTTCTTTTAAATGTTACCAACTTTCCCTTCAAAGGCAGACAGAGAATGTGGATTTTAGTTTCTGCAGAAATTCAAAACTTATCTGGTGGAGAAGAGCACCGAATTTTTTAGTTCTCCAATTACCCACATGAAATAGTGAATGTATCTGTTTGGGAACAATGGCCCCATTGTGATATAACTAGGACAATGCGGATTTTTTCTGCCCACAAAGGAAAGCAGCACACTTCATCAAACGCCAGTTTTGCCTCATTTCCATGAAACCCTCTGAGTGTTGGACTGACGTAATGTTAGGTGGGCACTGGCTATGCTACTGGCATGCCAAAAAGGGACTTCACTGTGTCTCTCTGTTCCTGGGGTGAATCTGGCTTGTGATGCTGCTGGCATTGTGTATGTTTCCTTTTGTAACTTTAGTTTGCCAAGACTTTTTGCTCCTTTGGGAAAGGAGATGTCCTCTCTCCTGTTTTTCTGAGCCAAGACAGCTTTGCAGGGAGCGTGTGCTGTATTTTGGATTAGTGAAACTCGAGAGATGCCAGCCCTGTTCAGACATCAAAGGCGTCCTGCGTGCTGCGGTGGGCGTGCGCGAGCCCCGCTGAGCAGAGCTGTTGTGCGTCGGCTGCAAGGCTGCTAGCTGGAACAGCATTAAGAAAATTGCGGAGGCTACGTAGGGTCGTAGAGACGCCTTGTGTCAACAGTACCGTGCTGCTGCTCCTGAGATGGGCTCTAGCTAGTCTCTCAAAGGGTTCCCATTCTTGCTTTAGATCTCAGCGTTTCACCTCTGGTCTCTGGGACGCAGGCGCCTGGCTCGGCTTGCACAGCACCCGCCTTGGTGCGGTGGCAGCCCTGGGTGAGGGCCCGGGCAGAGCCTGGGCACGTCCTCAGCCCTGCAGCGCGCGACTTGCTCCCGCGCTTGGCCGGCCTCGAAGCGGAGCCGGCAGTGCCTCTTCCTCGGGAAGAGGAGGGGGGAGCTGCTTTGTCTTTCGTTTTGCTGAAGAGCAGCTAAAGCATCCAAGGTGGGGAAGAAAAGAAAAAATGCTTTAAGCTCTAGCAGTTTCCTCCTCTCACAGGCACATTTATAGCCAGGATGTTATTTGTAACCACAGCAATGAAACAGCTAATAATAATAATGTGAGGGAGGCCTCTGTTTCGGTTCAGCAGCGCTTACTGCCTTCAGTGCATGACGTGCTGGGAAACTTTTCATAAATTCTGTGCTGCTGCTGAATTTGTTTTTTAACCAGGTTTCCCAAGGAGTACAAAATCCTTTGTAGCTCCTAGGCTTTTGCTTCACAAACGCTGCTAGTTTTTATATAACTCAATAAACAGAATTCTCAGTGTTTCTAACGAGAACTAATTTAAATAGAAATCAACTTTTTTTATGAAAGATACAGCTAACAAATGGGAGAATTGTCTGTTTTGGCAAACCATACAAAATTGCTTGAATTTTAGCATTAAATCTTCAAAAAAAACAAACTTGTGATGTCTTATCCCTAGGCATCTTACTTTCTTATAAATATATTTTGAATGCCCAACTACTGGTGTACACAAAGATAGAATATTGTACATGCATATAGATTGAACTTACGCATTCAGATGCATAAGATGGAATACATGAATACTGTGACAACACTTAACTATTTGTTTGTGTCCTAGGAATCAGTCAAATGTGAGAAGAATGCACACTGCTGTGAAGCTCAATGGAGTTGTCCTTAATAAATCACAGCATGCACAGCTAGTTCTTCTGAATATGCCCGGACCTCCTAAAAACAGAAAAGGAGATGAAAACTGTATCCTCTACTATATTGCTCTGTATTTCTTGACACTGGGAGTCTTGTTTTATGATTGTGCCATTGATAGGGTTATGTTGGTAAGCATAGACTTGATTTTGGGAAAACAACCTTTACGTACAGAAATATGGTTTTCATCAGTATTGATTTTTAGTTCAATTGCTGTAAGATAATCTTCAGTTTTGAACTCTTATTTTCCTTTAATCTCTTCTGAATGCAAGTATCACAGGAAAATTAGTCTTCACTTCTGAGCAAGCAGGTGGAGTGGGTAATGGGATGGCTCTGTGCTGTGTATATAAAATAGGGCAGGAAAATTCTTTCATGAAACTACTCTTTCATTTTGTGTGTGTGTGTGATTACTGGCTATTTTATTTCTTTTTTTGTGAGCCCTTGACTTAATGGTACTGCAGACATGGAGTTCTTGGAAGTTCTGACAGAAGGTTTGGACAGAGTTCTCCTAGTTCGAGGCAGTGGACGTGAAGTGATCACCATTTATTCTTAACCTTTTTGTTTTCTGTTTTTTTTTTGTTTTGTTTTGTTTTTGTTCTGTTTTTTTAACTGAATGTGCAAAGGTATTTGCCATAATTGAGCAACTTCACAGAGTTCTAGTGCATTGAAAATGATCTGCAACCTGAATCTTCTGATGAGGTGTTTTGTTTTTTTCTATTGAAAGTTATATTTAAATTATATTTTTAGAAAGATAGATTTATGTAGAAAATATTTCTGTAATTAATCAATGAATGCTGGAGGTATCAGGATATTTATATGTAGCACACTAACATTTTGTTAAACTGGTGAAACACACAAAAATAGCAATGTTATGACACTTTTAAATGTAGAGATGTAAACAATTTATATTATATGCTTAATATTTGTTCCCCTTCTGAATTAAAAGGGAAAAAATTGTAGGAGAAACTTGTTTCCACCCTTATCAAAATGCTGCTATGTTGCTTCTCTTGGGATTTGTCCTGGTTCAATAAACTTCGTTCAGAAATATATGCATCCACCCTAAACTTGTATTTAATTATGTGCATAAAATGTTCCCCATTTGCAAAATCCATAAAAGCTCATGATTTGCCACAGTTGTCGTCTTGAGTAACGTTGTATGTTTTTATTTGTATTTGTTTATTTATTTTCCACCTGTTTAAAATACTTAGTCTGGTACCTGTAGCCTCTGGGTGACACTAACGGTAGATGGACGAGATTTCCTCCTGAGCTATGAGCAGGTCCAGGTATCCTGCTGCAGCCTGGAGGGTGCCCAGCACAGGGGGAGTCCATCCCTGAAGCAGGAACTCCACGTGGCTGCAATGGCAGGTGCCTTAATGAAGTGCAGGCTCTTGTGTTCAACTTATCTTGGGGAATGTCGTAGGTATGTGGGGTCAGGTGGGTGGACAGGGCCCACCAGCCACTTCAGCTAGGACTTGCCCGCTACCTGTACCGCCAGCCCTCTGGTTAGAGGGGGCCGTCCTCTCTCTCTGGTTAGAGGGTGCTGTCCTCGTGGGGCGCGCACCACGGTAAGGTGGAAGGGATGGCCCATGCCCCTGGCCATTGCTGCGCCACCTGTGAATATGCAGGTAGGATGAATGGAGTGTGCAAGCAGAAGAGAGGAGGCACTTCCAAGGAAAGTGAAATGGGATGGCTGTTGGGGTGGACTTGCTTGGAAGGTTGAGGGTACCTGTCACCACTTCTCGTGGATAGCCGTCACCTTTGGTGATACAGTAGCACCATGGTCAGGCGCACAGACTAGTGGGACTGGAGCATGCTGTGGGATGAGATGAAAAATGCACTTGGCTGTGGTGTGTCTTCCATGGGAAAAACATAAATCCCCTGATCAGGGCAGCGGGCTGAGGGAGAGACATCATGGCTGACTATTATCAGAACATCTTCTGTTCATTAGGTTCTTATTAATATAATCAAGCTGTTGTAGTTACTAGCAGGTAACTATTCACTTGTTCATCTCCCAGGCTTGCCTTTTACCTGCTCTAAGCAGCAGCTGGGAGATCAACCCCTGCGTTCATACTTGCACAGCAGCGGATTTGACGTGGGTGTTTGGAAAGTCCCTTAGTGAAGCCGAGCGGTGCTTGGGTGCTCAACAGCCTGGAGCTGCTCGGTCTTGGGGAGACTGTTGCACACTTCCCATCAGGAAATGGCTTTTCTCCTTTTAACCTCCCTTTTCCTGCTCGCTGTTCTGCTCTCCACACCCACAGGTCCCTCGGGAGTTCGTTCCTACACACTCGGGGCGGCTGTCGCAACATCCTGACCCCCGAGCAGAGCTCGGCCCTGCATGAGCTGGTAGGGCAAGGCGGAGCAGTCGGAGGCTGCGGAAGGGGCACAATGCCAGGAAGTGGCGTAATGGGCTGAGCCTACAGGTCGAGTATTATTTGCATCTTTTTAAGGCACTTGACTGCAAGGCAGGCAATGTTCGGGCGCAGTGGTAGGAGCTGTAGGCTGTTCTTGCATTTGGAGGGGCACTGACTTAGCAAACGTGAGGAGAAAGCGCGTGCGTGGAAGCTCTCGCATGCTTGCACGCTGTAGGGGTGCTTCAGCTTCCAAGTAAAAAGGCGAAGTTACTGCTGGTCTAGAAGGTAATTTCACCAAAAAAAATCCTTGAACAGAACCACTCAGCCTAGGCCCTGAGAACAGCTCCCAAAGGCTGCTAACTGAGGTAGGAGTATGAATGGCAGTTCTGGGCTCTCAATTTTTTCAGAGAACAGTGTTGGAGCTTGTGGGAGATCTCTGGGAACCCTCTGAGACACTAGAGCACTTGCTGCTGCAGCCAAGGAGAGCTGGCTGCAGCTCCAGGAGGCCTTACACTCTGAGAAGCTTAGCTGAGATCTAGCTCCTCCTAAGGAGTTCTGGGGGCCCCTGATCAGAGGGAGCTGGAGCCTCCCACTCCATGGTTTTTTTTTTTTTAAAAAAAAAAAAAAAA
>WBNA01000550.1:41662-79791 GCA_013398345.1 Nothocercus nigrocapillus
GTTGAGGTTGGAAGGGACCTCTGGAGATCATCTAGTCCAACCCCCTGCTCCAGCAGGGACACCCAGAGCACGGGGCACAGGGTGGCAGCCAGGCGGGTGGGGAAGATCTCCGGAGAAGGAGCCTGCACAGCCTCTCTGGGCAGCCTGTGCCAGGGCTCTGTCACGCTCACAGGAAAGAAGTTCCTCCTCACATGGAGATGGAACTTCCTGGGTTTCAGCTCTAGTCACGCTGTTCACCCACCAGCCTTCCAGTAAGTGTCTGCCAGATTCTGCCCTGCAAATTTACTGTGCGATGTACAGGTGTAAGTATATAAAGTAAAAACACGGGTGTAGGATTCGAGGATGCTGATGGTGTTGCTATTAAAAAGTGGTGGGATTTGTGGATGCCTTTTAGCAAGATTTGTATTTCCTTATACAGACAGTATGGATCCACATTCAATATATTTTGAAACAAGAACACATCTTACGATTAACCTAGTAAGTTTGGAGGTTGTTTCAAGGCTGTAAGGAACAGAACTGAAAACAACTTAAGTTAAAACTTCCAAGCAAGTTTTTTTTTGTTGTATTCTGAGGTAATTCCTTACATTGCATTTTAATGACATTTCAAAAATGTAGTTCATGTGCTTGATGACCATCATTACCTTTAGTAGAATTCAATTTTTGTAAGCTTTGTTTTGACTTTCAGCTTTATGACTAAAAATATATGAAAAAAATAGCCCTGTCTTGCAATATAATACATATTGTATACTATTATTTAAAGGGTTTTTTTTTAAGAATTATTTCATGCAGCATAAGAGGATTTCTGCTATTTTCCTGCTGCCTCTTTTGAGCCTGGAGAGGCTCAAAACTCTTGGCTAGGACAGCAGCGCTCAAGTAGGTGATGGTGAGGAAATTGAAGTAACTTGATTAGCCTTTTGGTAAACTGTGAGGGAGCTGCTAAAAATAAACCCCTGTAGCCCTTGGCTCTAAATGCCTCATAGTCCAGTTTAGCCCTAGGAATGAAACAGTTCTCCAAACACGCTGGTCGTCTTGGCAATTGTCATGTACCCCTTTAGCACTCAGTCTCTGCAGTTGGATCTTCCAGGATTAGCACCTGTTAACCACTCTGAGCACCTCTCGGTGTTGACACTAAAATGTTCAAGGTAAGGATGAAACTTGCTATGTCTCGAAAGGTTTAGTTCATTTTTGACAAAAACTTCCTAGTGGTTACTCATCCCTTCAGTGGAGCAGGAGCACTAGCAGAGCACTAATTTCTTGTCCCAAAGAGCATTTTTATCTACACCCTGTTTAAGGCTTCTCTGAGCAGCTGACTTGCTGCCGATCTGAGAGGCCCCTCTCCCGCACACACACCGGTGCTACCGTTTGTGTCAGAAAACTTCCACAAAGGACAGCTTGGTGCATACCAGCAGGCTTTAGGACTGAACTTTTCCATGTTACACTAGAGCTTCTTAAAGCTGCCTCCAAATCAATGGTTATATTCACAAAGGCTATGTAACCTGTGTGTTTAATGCTGTTCTTGTTCACAGTCACAGAATCCCAGAATGGTTGAGGTTGGGAGGGACCTCTAGAGATCATCTAGCCCAACCCCCTGCTCCAGCAGGGACACCCAGAGCACGGGGCACAGGGTGGCACCCAGGTGGGGTTTGGAGATCTCCAGAGAAGGAGCCTGCACAGCCTCTCTGGGCAGCCTGTGCCAGGGCTCTGTCACCCTTGTAGGAAAGAAGTTCCTCCTCACGTGCAGATGGAACTTCCTGTGTTTCAACTTGAGTGTGTCAACCCTTGTCCTGTCAGTGGCCACCACCGAGAAGAGTTGGGCCCCATCCTCCTTACATCCTCTCCTCAGGTGTTTACATATTGATCAGCTCTCCTCTCAGTCTTCTCTTCTGCAGGCTCAACAGGCCCAGCTCACTTAGTTTTTCCTCATACGACAGATGCTCCAGTCCCTTAATCATCTTCATTGCTCTGCGCTGGTCCCTCCCTAGAAGTTCCACGTCCCTCTTGTAGTGGAGTGGAGCTGCCGTGAGCACAGCAGCGTCCTGCTGCTCCTCCAGCTCCGGGCCAGCGTCCAAGGACAGTATCCAGGCAAGAATTCCCAGGCTCCAACTCGAGAACTGGTGCTTGCTCTGCCCTCTGCTGGGTGCCTGTTAGGGGGCCCTCTCACTCCCTCCTGTCACTGCTTTTCACCATGCCCTAAATCCACTCACTGCAGCTCTGAACCTGCCCTCTTCTCCAGGCCTTCTCTTTAGCATCTCCTAGCCACACAGCCCCAAAGTCCAGCAAAAGTTTGACATATATTTAAAACCACCATTAACAACCCCAATTAAGAAAGATGCTGTAGGTAGGATATGTGAAAGCTAAGTCAGTCTAAGACTCTCACACTGGATCAGCTCCCCCTGCAGTACAGGTGATTGCAAATAGCTGCTTGGAAGCTTTTCAGAACGTGAAGCTTGTTTCAAAATTTTGAAGTTCTGAGATTTTAGAAAAGGAAAAGAAAAATCTGCTTCCATTCCCAAAGGGTACAAATAGCCCTGAATGTGACATTTGCTCCACCCAAGCTCTGAGATAAATGTTTTCTGGCAGTAGAACACATTGGTATATATTAATCAGCAATATTTTAATTCTTTTTGGTTCTGCCTTTAAGAGTCACTACTACTCAAAGTATGAGCATGCATGTTATGCATTTTAATAAATGCTGTACTAGGTATGATGCTGTTTTAATGTGCAACTGTATCTCATAAAGCTTTTTACTTCAATCCTAACAAAATGCATTTTAAGGAGTTCACAGGGGCTGCTGCTCCTTAGGGGGTGCTGGGCACAAAACTGTGGGCAGGAAGGCAGCACGTACTGCTCCTCCTGCGCCAGGCGGCCATACAGGGGTAGGCTGGAAACATGAGTAGGTGGTGGCCTTTCATTTTTGATTTTATCCTCAATTAAATTTTAATTAAATGTAGTTGAAGGAACAACATAAGCTAAAAACCCATCCAGACTTCAGTTAAATTCATGCTGTGGCACCCACACATATGGCACAATATTCTATTCACCCCAGCCACTTCTTCGCTTACAGGCTAATTTTGTAGCTACTTGCATCTTCTATTATGGATAAAGAAAAGCTACACCAACCACCACTAGCGCCATGAAGAAAGTTTCTTCCTTATCCTCATCTGAAGTTATTTCAAGGGGGCTGCCTTTGTTATCCCCAAAATGATCTTTAAGGCTGCAATGATACCTCGGCTCCAGCCACAGTACTCAGTCTCAGCGCTGTTTAAGCAAGGTTTTAATGACCTGTTAAAATAAATAGTATAAATATTTAATTCCAGTATGCTGCATGTAAACGTAAGCATCGTTTCTTTTTCTTTTTTTCAGGTGTCTGAGATGCTGTAGTCGTAGAGCAGAGTGGGTAGAGGCTGCCAGCAGCTCTCTGAAGGCAGCTGCTGATAGGTGAGGTGTGATAACATACCTGTCTCGGCGTGTCCTGGTAGCAGGGGATAGGGTAAGTCAGTAAGACAAAGCAGCGCTGCAGCTGCCGGTACCCCCGGAGTCGCCTGTTTTGCCACTGCCACGGTCCCCCCAGGCACCCCCCCGCACTTGTTTCTGGCCCTGCTGCTTCATGCTGCCCCCCCACCTTGGTCGCCTTGCACACATGTGGCAGCCCATGCTGGGGGATGCGCGGGCTGCACCTGCGTCTTCACTCACACACGTTGCCTGTGCTGGGGCCTGACAAATAACTGTGATTTCTCCTGCCATCGGCTGCAACTCTGCAGCATGATGCTATTCAATGCTGATTATTCAGAAGACTATTCGGAAAAGGGCAGCCTTCTAGGCAGCTGAAATTCTAACCATTCAGCAACCGGCATCCTCCACGCTTTTGAAATCAGCCTTAAATTCTTCCTGCCCCGCTCCCAGTTTGTGCCCATGCTAAATACTGAAGTACAAACTATGATTGTCCTGAATACTCTCTAATAAAGAGAGGAGAGCAGCAGGGAACCATCTACCAACCAAGAATCTGATTCCACAGAGGGCTTAAGATTGGCCCAGCAAGCACTGCTTTTCTGACCTTTTCTGTAGGGCTGCAAACCTTACGGCCAAATTCAGATGAAGACAGAGGAAAACAAATCAGCCAAGTGCAGCAGCATCTTGTTTTACTGGTTAACAAAAATCCCCCCTTTTTTTTTTTAAAAATAATCAGCTATTAAAAAAAAAAACCCTCTCCTCTTTTAAGGCTAGGTGGTGCTTATGTAAGTGGCATGCAATGTGGACAGTAGAGTTAAAATACCTCAGATAATCTGAGGTCATTCAAACAATTAAATTCAGCCCACAAATTAAAGAGTAAACTAAATGGATCAAGACAGGGACCATTTTGTTAAAGGCCAAATTAACTTCCGCTCCGGCAGAGCATCTTACCCCCCACCAGCATGTCAAGTTAGACTCATTTCTTTAAGAGAGTTAGTGAACTTTTCTAAAGTCTCTTTGAAGGACTTCATCAAGTAGGTTCCCAGTTCGTTGTTTGTCTCCTCGACGGCCGCGTCGTAGGTGCCGAAGAGTGGTGTTGAAGCCTTCACCCCCTCCTTGTTTCCCTGCAGCAAGATGCCTTTGAGCTCCTCGGCGACCCTGTCATATTTCTGTCGATCAAAATTGCAGAGGTTGGCATCATCGATTGGGTAGGCGGTGCCAATGGGGTAGCAGTCCCTTGGGACTGGGAACTCCACATTTTTTAACATTGGCAGCTCACAGAAAAACCGGAAAAGGTGTTTAAGTGCTTCAGCTGACAGGGGGTTTCCAAGAAACTTGAACTCCTGCAGTTTCCGACAAGGGCTTAAACCAAGAATCAACATGTTGACGTGGTTGTCCTGGATGTTACACTCCTCCAGGATGAGACTCCTGAGCACTGACGAGGAATGGCCGAGAAGCTTGAAGAACGTCGCCGGGTAAAGGTCAGGAATATTGTGCCCACTCAAGTCCAGGACTTCCAGGTGATTTGAGTGGAGGCTGTTGGCTAAATAGGCCATGTCGGCATGGTTCAGGGAGCAGTTGGAAACATCCAGCACCTTCAGTGGTGTTTTTAAGGGGCTGTAGATTTAAAGAGAAGCAAGTTTTATGGCATAACTCATTGGGAAACCATGTTCACAAAATTTCGTACAGCTGCCCGCATTATGAATACAGCCAAATGCCACATTTATAATTTGTTCTGCTCTCTTATGCAGAACAGAAATGTGTACAAACAAGGCTGTGTATAATTTGCTCCTGAAATCAGTTCTCTGGATTAGCCCCTTCCTTCCACAGCTCCATCAGTGCTGTTGTCATAGGGAGTCATTTAACAAAGTCCTATGCATCCCTTTTGTAATAGCAGCCAGGCGGCCACGTTTCCATTACTGACAGAACTAGGAGCAGATCGTTACTACCACAAAAACACTGATGGCTTCTCCTTTTCAAAAGCTGACATAATTCCAGAGATACAGATCATTTCCATTAAGGAAAGGGATTCATGTCAAGATAAAAGTCAATCCCTTTCTAAACAAACCAACAAAACATGAGGTTTTGATCCTAGGTTTGTTTCTACTGCACGTTTTTAAATGTCTATCAAATTTAAAAGTTTCTCCTGCTGAAGAAAAAGGTTGGAAGAGGTGTAGCTGAGATTACATGCAGATTTCTAGTTTAGTATAAATTAGTGGTGACAAATAAAAAATCACAAGAAGTAAGCACTTCTATACGCAGCAATGCTCAGTGGCAGCCCTTAGCTGGATCAAGGCTAGAATCTCGTCATTATTAGCTTTTGTGACGTGTGCCATTTGTGATACTTAAATTAAATGTCTCTTTGCACAGAAGGATATTTTTTAGACCAAGATGATTCCTCTTGGTGAATGTTTTGATTGCCTTTGTTTAAACGCTCTGAAAAGCAGCCCATTAACTTCCCTTTTCAGTTCAAATATGAACACTTCCCTAAGGGTTTGTTACCCCTTTGAGAAGGGAAATTCTTCTTCCAGCTCTTCAGCATGACTATTCACAGGTGAACTCCATTTGCAGTATGCAAAAGCACCTGAGTGTTATTACCATGGAACTGCCAAACCCAGTTTACAGCTGGAGTCAAAGTCTCAGACCAAAGTCTGATTTCCTCCTGCCCCTTCAAAAATATCCCCTCCATGGAATCCTGGCAGTTCCTGTTGTTGAGAAAGCCATGGCAGAACAATGAAAACATTCCCTAGGGATGCAGAAGCATCCCTAGGACTCAGGACGTGCCCCACAGGCCAGCCCCAGCTCATCTGGGCTACAAGCTCAAGAAGGTGGCAAGTCAGGGCCTCTGCGTGTGCCCGTCTCCATGGGGGAGCTGTGAGCATATTCTCCTCATATTCAGCAGGTGGCCCCAAAAGACTAATACTCAAGTTCAAGCCATTTTAAGGGCATTAGGCACACAATGCTTGCCAGTTCTCCACAGTGAATCCTCTATCCTAACTTGCCGCCCTTTCATTTAATAAGACTTTCCCCATGAAAGCCTTTGCTGCAGATAAACCTCCCCCCAAGACCCCCTGCCCCCAGATCCACTGCCCCTTGGAGCCCCTGAGGTTAACGTGCTCATGACACTAAGGGTTTTTCCTTGCAGCCTGGCTGACACCAGGAAGACCAAGTTACCTGAGCAGTTTTCGTACTCGTCCTGTGAGGATGGAAAACGCCATGCTCAGTTCGGTCAAATGCGTCATTTCACTCAGCTTTTCTCCAACAGCAGAAAGCACCAGCTCGTCCGCCGCCGTCAGCCGCCGCACGTTGAACGTGCGGGCCGGCAAGGTCAGCGACACGAGCAGCGGGAAGCGGGTGCTGTTGAAGAGGATTTGCAGGTGCTGCATTTCCAAGCGCACGTTGTGAACCACTTCCAGCTTGCGCAGCAGGGAGGGATCCGTGAGCTTGATGATGTAGAAAAACTTCTGCGGAGTCAGGTTGTCGGCCCTGAAGGCCACGCAGTGGATCTTGAGCGGGCAGGAGCAGCGGGTGAGCAGGGCCTGCACCACGAGCTCGTAGTTGCGCTCGGTAACGAACAGGTCGACGAGGACGTCGACGCTGATTTCCGCGGCGCCCGGCCCCCGCCGCGCTCCCTGCACGTGCAGCAGCAGCTCCAAGCAGATCTTCGCGAGCAGCTGCGTCCTCGCCCACCGGCCCATGGGCTTCTTGCACTCACAGAACTGAACTTCAACGTCCTTTATGCCCGTCAGATCCACCACTTTCAACCTTTTCATGTAGGGGGAGGGAGGCTGCAGCACGTAGTCCCTGAGGCCGGTCAGACAGCTTTCCAAGCACACCGAGCACGTCCTGTGGCTCAGGTCCTCCTGGCAGTCGGCAGTTTTGCCCAAAAGCTTTCCCATGTTCAAGTCCACAAGTGGCCAGTTCTCTACCAGGTCATGAATCACTTCCCCGCGCTCCAGTAAATAGCTGGCTTTGAAAAGAAGCGGGAAAAGGTTATGAGCGACACTGCCGAGGCTCCTCCGCGCAAACTCTGCGTTCGCCACGAACGCTTCGGCGCAGAGGAACCGCAGCGACTTCATCGCTGCTCGGGTCTCCTCGCTGGTGGGCAGGCAGCCTTCGGGGGGGAGCCGGAGATCCTCCATGCGTCTCACCTTCTATTTTTATCTGCAGCTGCTGTTTGTTACTAAGGGTGGTTGCTCTAGGAAGTTAAAACGCAGTCACATGCTGACCCTCTTTCTATTTTGGTGCGACACAGCGATCCTGCAGCAGTACCTTGTAGGAGAGCGTGGGCCAGGCAGCAGTTATTCATTTACACCTTTCTGCTTAAAACAAAGCAAATCCAGCCGAGTCCAGCTCCCTGGCCATCGGGAACATAGAGATCAGGGCAGCCTATACAGAGTATTTTTTTTTTTAAGCTGCCTTATGCCATACAAAAAGGAATTCACGGTTCCAACTAACGCAAGTAACGTGATTTATATTCCACTTTCTTTGAAGAAATGGGATTTGCTCAGATGAACCAAACAGAATTATTTCCTGGCCATTCACCTATGGATTTCAACGGGAAAGATTTCTCAAATTTAGCACAGGACTTCTCATCAAAGCCATAGTCACAAAGAGAGACTGACCTGCTACTGGCATGGCGCTACAACTCTCTCCCATTTTGCTCTTCACTGTGACAGGGAATGGAAGAATATTGAAGCCTAACATATTTGGAGGCCAAGAGAAAGGCCTCTCTCTCCCAGCTATAGCAAAAGCAAGTAGGCTTCTCTCCTCAAACCCTGCATTTCCCTGTGAAGAGAAGCAGTACTGGGCAGATCCCTCGTGGTGCCGGCCCCTGCCTTCTGCTGGGCCTTTCAGCTGCTTGGACAGAGCGTGGCCTGGAGTTGCTCAGAACAGACAGCCCTGCTTCAGGCTTTCGGTGTGTTCCATCTCCCATTAGCTGGTGCCTGAACACTAGCAAGACAGCCCTGTAAACAGCTATTTTCTCAGCATAACACCCAACAATAAGAAGCTTAAATGGCTTCAAAGTGTCTATACTCCCAACTTATATCCTCTACTCCTCCACCACCGTCCTGTTTGCCCTCCACCTTCTGCAGGTGACCACCCCCTCTTCTCCATTAGGCTTCCCACTTCCCCGCGGCCACTGGCCCAAGGATTACGGGATAAGTAGCCAGGCTGGGCCAACTGCCTCCGTCCTGAGCTCATCCACACAACAGCTCCTGTCAGCCTGAGGGACGAGAGCTCTGGCTCACGCCTCACCCGAGCGCTAGAAACATTGAAGACCGAGACTAAACTCCTGCTGAGAAACACATCAGGATATCACAGCACCGCGCTGAGCTGGAAAAGCAAGTTACAGAGGGTAGCAACACATGTAACAAAGAAAGGAGGATTTCATTTATTGTTTCATTAAAAAAAGAATTACGGAAAAGTCTGAAGTAAAAAGTCACCCTGTCTTCCCAAGCAAATGAGCAATCATGTTTTCATATACAAAAGTGGCTACAAACATTTCTTTTTTTTTTTTTAACCTCTATAAATGTTGCCTTATTCTAGTAACAATCCAGGTTATACTACTTGAGTTTATTTCGAACTTTTAGAATGATTAGAAGACACTAGGTAAGTACAGTATAAATTGTGCATATATCTTACTAACTGGCCATTTAAATTTTGGAAGGTAATAAAACTATATTTACAAAAATTTCAAGAAATTTGTACATTTTTCTTTTTATACAGGAATCAGTTATTTAATGCCATTTTCAACATTTACAAAATTACACAAAATATAACAACATCTACCCTATCTACCCTATAATCTGCTATATATAAACTGGAGGTTAAAGCAGAAAAAAATGCTTAATACTTAGACAAGTCTGTCTATTTCATTTTACAGTCTTTTTACTGAAGTCTGTGATGCCTTTCATCTATTTGAAGGCAAAATTATGCTCATGAAAACAAATATATATATATATATATATACACACATGCAGAAATAACAAGCTTCCTCAGAATGACAGACAATATTAAACAAACATGTCCCATCTTTGGTCATTTAAAGATTTCAGGATTTTTCTTTTGCTGCTTATAAGATACTCCACAACGACTTCACTTCAAAATAATTAAATCCATGAAGTGTGGCAGGGCTTTTTTGCAGCAAAGCTGAGGTGGGATTATCTGGAAAAGCAGGATCAGCACCGCTTGAGAAAGTCTTCATTGTCATTGTGAATCAGAGCTGTCAAAACAATTATTATTATTAAACATTTGGTATCATATTTAAATTGTAAAAATACATGTCAACTCACTTTTAAAAAATTAACTAAAAATTGTGTTCATGATAATCTAGCAGCCATGGTGTAGTGATTTTGTGCTCAAATGTGGCATTAAATATTAAATTCATTCTCTTAGAACAGAACATTTTTTTTCAGTTACTACAAAATGCATCATACCAGAGTGAAAAGTTTTCATCTAGTGTATTTTAATAGGTTTCTAACCTTTAAAAACAGTGAATTTGAAATGGAATTATTTCATGATAAACTAGGTGGTTTTCAAGTTACTCAGGGTTAGACTAGCACTGTGAACATCAGAACTGTCATTCTAGTGCATCAAGAAACTTGCTTTGCAATGGATTCAGCTCTGAAGAACTTCACTTTTACAATCCAAGAGGATGGCCTGGATTCCATCTCTCCACAACATTTGAAATGAACTGTCCTGTGAAGACCACTGGTACCTGCATCGATATTGCAGGGCTGCTTGCATTGCAATTAACTGCAGTATCAAAAGTGTTTCCATTAAAACACTGCAGATGGGCAATGCGTTATTTGCATGACATTCCCAGCATCTGGCCTTCAAGAGACCCAGGCATTTGTTTAATACTGGTGTGTTTCTAAGATGATGTAGATATTCTATGAGAGAAAGAGTGGCTGTTTGCCAGCACCACAGTACTTACAGCTGTAACATACTGACTGTTGTACTTTGATCTGGGATTCTTCTCAGGGAGAACAGGAGACACGCACTGAGAGGAGTGTTTGGAATTGGCACTTGAAGCACATTCATCCAGAAACGTCTCTGTGGGAAGATGGGCCTCAGAATGGGCAGAAGTACTGAAACCACTCACGCTTTCCCCTGAGGTGCACTGAGATGATTCTGAGCTCTCTGTGACTACAAAGAGGAAGAAGAAGAAAAAAAAAAAAAAAAAAAAAAAAAAAAAAAAAAAAAAAAAAAAGAGCATCACAAACCAGCACAAACTACATCGGCACATCGGCACAACACGGGAAATAAACTTCTACTTTGCAAAATCTTACGGCCCCAAACTGTACACAAACCTCCAAAGACAATCTGGAGGTTAATAACAGAAAAGACAATATTCTTTGACTTGTATTATTTACCTGCTTAACACCACACCCCTGAACACTGATGAAACACTGTCGCTACAACACACCTACTGCAAAAGCAAAAGGTGGAGGATGGTGATGGTTTTGGTAAGCAGGAATGACATGGTGCCTCAGTGTGGCATGAGGATCACGTCACCAACTCTGCCCAGGCCCGAGCAACAGAGATGCCTCTGGAATGCACCAGATGCCATCTTTGTTGCTACTGCTAGCTGATATATAGTTAATGGAGCAATGATATAACTTAAAGTCAGAAATCATAATTCATTAACACATAGTTGTGCTACTCAGTGTCTCCAAATGTGTCCCCTGACAGATGCAGCAAGCTGAACAACTGTACCATGTGAAAAATAACCTTTTTAGCAAAAGGTTGAAATCCACTTACTCATTGAAGGCTGGCTTCCCGTTTCCTGCTCCAGGTCATCTTCCTCGATGCAGCTTCTAACATCATAAGACCAGTGGTAGGAGGGTAGCCCCAGCAAGCCTGAATGAGACGGGCTGGAGCAGAGGTGCAGGTTCAGTGACCCCAGAATAGATGAGGATGACTGGCTGCCAGAAGATGATGTGCTGCTGCTAGAGATAGTAGAATGTGGTCTCTTGAACGGTGTGGAATGGTCAAAGGACGACACTGCTACTGATGCTCGCGATCTTGACTCTGTAAAAACAAGGCGTTTTGGCCATTAAGGAAAAAGTGGAGGGAATGTTATCTTGAAACAAGATCAGAAGCAACACTGAGAATCACATTTGAGCAAATACTACCTACTGCTCAAACCAATCTCAGTAAAATGAAGAGAAACTAAATTCTTTTCAGTTCCTGGCTGCTCTTCTGACAAAGGAAGAAGAAATGCAGTGACCCTGCAGAAAAACAAAGTGTCTGTATGGCATGCATAACATGCATCATACCTGTTCCCTTCATGAGGTAGTCAACTGCTCGATCGCTTATGGCTGCTTCGCTGGGTTTGATATCCATGAAAGGTTTATTGCCTATTCCCATGGACACCATCTCTTGTATTCGGAGTTCTAGAAGGGAAATCGGACACATGTGACTACTGGGCAGCTCTTTGAAGATTTACTAATAGAGTATCTTAATTTGTAAGGCACTTTCTGAAGGTACCAACAAGACGATTGCCTTCCAGACATTTATTAAGTACAATACAGCAGGACCAAGTGAACCTCACTGCTTTTATGTTATTTTCTTCAGGATTATGAAAGGAATTCGGGGATGCTGTTCTCCTCTTCTAACCCCCACTCAGGCCCAGGGTGTCACCAACACAACTGAACCTTTCCCAGTTACTTCAGTCTTAATACAAACACTTGCTCTGTCATCTATTAACAAGCTAAACACTGCTCGTAAAGGGAAACAATATAATGATTTTCCCATTTTAGCTTAAGTCAATGTTCAAGACATTATGTTTTATCAGTCAGCTAATTAGAACTTCAAAGCAGAAAAAAGCTCACTTACTTTCAAAATAAAATGGAAGAATCTAAAAAATACTTCCAAAATTAAAATTATAATCACCTCCACTGTACACATACCAATTTCTTTGTGTCTGCTTTATGGATAGAAATCAGACATCAGAAAACAGTTTATTTCCAGTAAAGAATGGAAATTATGCTTTTTCTTCCTGCTTATAAAGAAGGCCTAAAGCTAAAGCAGCATTTTGTTTACAATTTTCCTAACAAAAGGTATTGAGTCTGAGGTGATTAGAGAGGGAAGTTCCATTCTGCCTTTCTTTTTTTTTTTTTTTTTTTTTTTTCTATAAGACTGCAGAACAGAATTGAGGATGAATAAGCTACGAGGGTTCTTATTTCTAAAAATATGATGGCATTTCATGACATATCTAAGATAACAGAAAACTACCTATTAGGGATCTGGTGGCACACTGTGGGGTCAGATAAGCACAGGCACTGATGCAAAGAAGGTGACAGAAGGGTGAAGAGGAAGCTGTCGGACCAGAAGGCTCCTTTTCCCTTCCAGAGAAAGGAAGATTAAACCAATACGATTATCTTGCCTAACCCCAATCTCAAATTTGGTAACATCTGAGATCTCTGCCCTTCAGTTAACCGGATGAAGTGACTACCTAGTACTACATACCATAGTATGTATGACTGTTGATATCAGGAAAGAACAAGCCCTCACATTTCTGAAGTTCAGTTGCTTTCCTAATTTTCTCTAGTGTGAATATCTCTCCAAAAAAAGTCTTGACCAGATTAGCTAGAACCAATTTCTAGTCCTGCAGCTTACCTTTCAACAAGCATCATTACTAGCTATGACAACACTAAAACCAGCCTTCTACTTTAAACTGGTATCTGAAAATAAAAACCTTTACAAATTTAAGCATGGCGTTTTAAAATAAAATATCCCCCATACTTAAGTAACTTGCTTAAGGTCCTACTAAAATTTCTAAAACTTCAAGAGAAAAGTGTATTGAACCATAGTTATTTTTGAATGCCATTTACCAAAAGTGTTTCCTAGTGTGCCTTGTTTAACCTGAAGATTGTTTTTGGCTTAAGATATATAAGATCCATTTCGCCCTGTGAGAACTCAATCTGTCCACTGGAACAAGAAGTTACCTGCTGAAACACCCTTACACATTTTGCATACCTCGATTCCTCAAAGCCTGTCTCCAAAGAATCTTTCCTATGATATCAGTCCATGCAATTTTAATTTCTGCTGAGCTTGCTTGAAGAATGTATGTATCCTGGGATCTTCTTCTCCGTCGAAACCAAATTTCAAACCTCAGACCACTATCTCCAACATTTTCTGTCATTCCAATCTCGGCAGTCTGAAAAACAATTCAATGATTATGACAAATAGAGCACATCAACTTCCTTATGTCATTTATATTAATTGAAAAACCTACTCATCTTCATTTCTTGGCAATGAAGCTCTGAGTGCTTCCAGCTGCCTCACTTTTGCAGGGGTCAGCAGTTTGTTTTATTGCATATGATCTCTTCCTAAAGAGTTTGAAAACACAGCAATGCTGCTCCTAGGAGAAGCACGCAGCCTTTAATGGTCAGAGAATTGCAGACAGTTAATTCAACTGAGTCTGTAACCCAGGCTGGAGGAGCTGAGTCACAATTCTGCTTCTTCCAGTTGAAGCCATATCAGCTGGCATCACACGTGCAAAATAAACACCAGCTACAGCCCCAAGTCACTACGGCAGCTTCGGATGCCTGAAGTTATGCAGATCTGCAAGAACAGTGGCAAACCAGGAGCCACAAAGAGTGGCCATGATTGTTTTCTTAAACCAGATGACTGCAAATTTGGACTTTGCATATTCCCAACCGCTCCTTGCTGATAAGACACTCAAATGTTTTGTGTGTTTTACGCATTTACAACATAAGATAGGTAATGCAATATGCATATTTTGATTACGTGGAGCTTCCTCAAACATTGAAAGAACAGTTTCTTTTTTTTTTTTTTTTTTTTTTCTCTCTCCATTGAAGAAAAGTTTAAAATGACTTGTAATGCCATTTACAGCGGGATGCAAATCCCTTTACGCTGTACTGCTGGATAAGAACATAGGGTGTTCATGGCAGGCTATTGAGAAAGGAGCATTGCACATTAGACAGATTTGTCTAACAGATTTAGTTTACCTTGAATGACTGTTTGTACATATAGATGTCATATCCCCCATCAATCTTTTTTGTCTTGCTAAATAAGATAAGATCTTCAAAGAGGAAGACATGCCTCAAATATTTCTTTCTTCCACAGCAAACAATAAACTCATCCTGACATCGCAGCTGCCCTTGCTCTTTCAGATTGACCTGTTGAGAGAAAATGACAAAGTTGAGGCAGGGAAGATAAGGTGGTACCGATTTCACCAGGTGCGAGGAAGAAGGAGAGGAGAGAATATCTACCTCAGAGGTGAAAATAAGCCCAACTGCAAGTAAATGTGGCACAACTCCAGAGACATGTTGCTCCAGAATGAGCCAGCAAAACTGAATTTGCACTGCTGATTAATACAGAGTAATGTGAATGTGCTAGAACTGCTTTCAGACCTGCTCAGAGTGCTGAAAAGTTCAAGCACCCCTTCATCATGCTCACATGCAATTCAAAAGCCACACAGCTTCTCAGCCACACACATCCTGCAAGCAAAAGCATCTGAGCATTGGCTTCCTTGGCACCACCTTCTTCTTAATTATGGTGTAGAGCACTGAGCACTCTGGGCTTTTGATCTTTGAATCAGTCTTGCAGGCTCCAGAGCAGTACAAATCATATAGGTGGTCCAACACCCCATTATTTTTAGTAACACGCTACTTTGGAGTAAAATGTGCAGCAGGAAGTCAAGTGAACAGCAAGGGAACAGTTGAAAAATGCTTACATCACACCCTTGAATGGCATCCATAGCAAGCAGGTCATTTCCATGGCGTAGCTGGAATTTCACCATCTCCTCAGCAGCCCTCAGGTCACTGAGTTCCTGCTCCTGGGTCTTCTTACACTCCTTGATCATGTCCTTCAGAAGGAGTGCGTACTTGCTCATTCTTTGAATGGGCTTCAGCAAATAGGAGGCCAAATCCATCTTATCACCCAGATTCTGTTGCTTGTTCTGCAGAAGTAACAGAAATTTGTAAATACTTCTCAACTATGTTTCCTGAACATTGTTAAAATCAGTAAGTGATGGTCATGCAATTTTCACAAAGGGAGAAAAAAAGACAGTAATTACTTTAAAGAACGCATTTCCATGGCTGGTTAGCAAGGCATCTGACTGTGGCTTGTTCTTGCTGTATAAAGCATACATGCCAAATTGTTCCTCCTAAAAAAAAAAAAAAAAAAAGGAGAAAAGATAGTTAGTCAGTTCCTTTCTATCATCAGATTTTTTCCAGTTAAAAATAAAATTAAAAATTCTCCATAAATATTTTGAGAAGACGCAAAGCAATCAGAGTTCACCTCAGGTTTCTTAAGTCTCGCTGTCAAGAATCTCACTAAAATTGATGCACTCTCCACTAATTCCAATCAGCAGAAACTTATTAGCTTTCTCAGAAGTACTGGAGAATGCTTTGGAGCATATACTTTAAAAAGAAAAATCTAAACAGGGCAAAAATTAAACTGGATGGACAATAACCACGTCACAGCAACTCATGCATTGCCAACTGAAATATTACTTTTCATGAAGAATTCTATGGGGGAAAATTTGGGCTTATCGCAAATCTTAAGCACTAAAACTAGATGATTAGAAGAGAGACATAGGGTGAGGAAGGGGCAAAAGATGGGGTGTTTTCCTTTTGATGGCAAACACAGTGCAACGAGAGACTCCAATGAAGCTAAACATGATGCTCAACAGGGGATGCAAACAGTAGCCCCAACTCCGTGGTCTTTGTGAGGAGGCCTTGCTCTTTCAGTTGTTTAACCTATCGTGCCCTAACTGTCATAGGCATTTCAGAAAGTGCTACAAATTGCATTGTTGCCTTGTGGACAGGAGATAAATAGGAATTTGTGACTTCAGAAAAATAAAATCCTTCATGGCAGCTCAGAGCCAGTTTCTGCAGATTTAGTAATAACTAGTTTTGCTTTCTGTGGGGGTGAGATGTGAGGGTAGGATGGAGTGTTCAACATTTTGAGGCCAGCATTTCAGCAAAGCAGGAAGCAACTTTATATAAAGCACTACATTCTTGGCCGTATCACTCCTCTGTAGAGCTGCCAGCGGGCAGAGACAGGTAGGAGAAGGACCAGCAATTTAGCTAACCCATGTTCCTTTGCACGCCCTGCTCTGTTCACAAATGGCTGCAATTCCTACCCATGTTTCTGCACCCATTTAAAATAAGGTTATAATTCTCTTAAGTCACCTTTTGCTCCAAAGCAAGGTGAAAATCAAGACTGTACATAAGGGTGGAGGGATATTTCAAAGAGCAAAAATATTTAATACTTGATGTTACTTTCTCCAAGCACTTTTGAATCACTTTTCATCTACTGAAAAATGTTTGCACATAATGGTTAAGCCAAAAGAAGCTGGACACAGAATCACTTACCACATATCCAAAAACTCAAGGCAAGTTGCAAGGCCACCTTTGTACAACCTCCAAATTAAAACTGTGTGTATAAAAGCCATATGCATATCATACCTGTCACACATACAATACCTTCTCTTATTAAAATTCTACCGCATTAAGCACACAGTTGCATTTGCCTCCCTTTTGAAAGGAGGGCCCTGCACTATTACCCATGTAGTGCCATTTGTCATGGCACAGCTGGAGAAAAGCTACTAGGTCAATACAGCAGAGCTTGAAGTCAGACAGTCAGGCCTGAAGGGCCTCTCCTCCTCTGCGGACACGACTTACGTGTTTGAGGAAGCAGTGGCTGACGCACAGCGGGAAATCTCGGCAGCATTCCAGCTCTTTGAGGAAGTATTGGCAATGGAAATCATAGAGCTTCTCCAGGTTCCCAAAGATAGTGTTCCTCTTCCCACGTAAATCCTGAGGTAAGTCAGTTCTTTCCATTTCTGGAAAATAGCTGTTGATGATATATCCTAAGGATCTAACATACTCCCTTTCTGTTGTGATCATCTCGTCCATTATATGTTGCACTTTGTTGCTGCAAGACAGAAACAACTGCTTAACACTGACCGGTTATTACAAGGTGCAGTCCATTGATTGCTGTTTTAGCTTGCACTTTTTAGTCATCTCTACCCACTTTTGAGGAAAAAAAATACCCTGGTATTGGCTGCTTAGCCACTTCTGAGATCTCTTGTCTTGGGTTGCTTCTGGTTTCAATTATAACTTCCCCGTCTTCCTAAATGGGGCTGTTTCTCATGAACAAAACAGAGGACTGGAGCTGCTCCTACAAAAAGTAATCATCAGAAAAGGCAAAGATGTTTGAACCGTGCTGAAGGTCCTTGGCCATGCCAGACTCCATTACTGCATGTGCAAAGGTTTCCTGCTTTTTTTCATTCTTCCAGTCACACTGGAAACACAGCAACCTTTCCGGGTTGATAAACCAACCTGCAGTGTGATACTCAGGATGTTCCTTAAGCAACACGTCCCCTGGCAGTGTGTGAATCTCCACTCAGAAAGCTGTTCTTAAGGATAAAGCCCGTGGCTGTTCTCAAGCTTAGACCTGACCTACGGCTTCCAGCAATGCCTGGGGCTAATGAGGGTGCAGGGGAAAAAGGGAACAGGCAAAAGGAGGGGTGGCGGGGGTGGAAAAGAGGGTGCGATTCTTGGGGTATGCAGGTATTTTGACAAGACTGGAAGAAACCACATTTCACGGAGATTATGTATTTTCCTTGGAAAATGAAGGAGAGAAATAAACTCATGTCTGATAAAATTTCCTCTAACATTATGGACTTCATTTGCTGAAAATTGGAACTCTCAGGTCTTTTGTTATCATCAGTATTTTTGCAGAGTTCCCTCCTTCTTTGTAATAACTATTCTTTAATAACTAAAATATAAAGCAGTTAAAGTCTTTTTGAATCGTTAATAATAAACATATTTTAAAGATAATAAATCATAAAATTATATTAAATTATAAAGAGAATTAAAAAAAAACCTATAAAAACATTAATTACAATAAAAATTGCTGCCGAGTAATTCTCTGTTGTTCCCAACTATGGAATATTTACTGATTTTTTTAACACAGGGTTGAGACAAATCTCAGCAAGCAAAGAAATATTCATATTGCTAATATATTTCATTCACAAATCTAAGTCTTAAAGAGCTCAATTATCAATTTAATTGGCATTTTTTGTTCAAAAGGGGAAATCTATCTTTTTCAGTCATTTTAGAAACGAACCTAGATGGCTCTAGAAATTAAGGAGAATCTTGTAATACAAGTTCAAAAAATACAGAGGAAATTACTGAGTTGGTTAGATCTAAGCCAATATTCAACTTTGCCTCTACTAAACTACAGGACAAGGAAAACTTTATTTTAATTCATGCTAGCCTAAGACTTAAAATCAGTCTTTACATAAAGATCACTGCACCATAATTTCATGCTAAACCACCACGAGCTATGCATCCAACACAACGGTCTTTCCTCACAGGCATTAGGGTTTCTCTACATGCAGGTTATTTCAGGAGCAGCAAATGCTGAATACATTTAGGCTTGAACTCTTATTCCACAACACAATTACCTTGTCCTACTTTGTCTAAATGTACATTTGCAAATGATGAAGGGAAAGATATGAGACTTTGTTGTGGAATAAAAGCATCAATTATAGAGGCATTTGGAAATAAGTTTCACTTAAAATGAAGTAATTTTTACGTGTACATAAATCCTTACATATGTATGTAAATTAGAAACTTTGTTCCTGCTTCTTAAGAGTGGCTATAGCTAGCAGCAGTTTCAGCAGCATATTTATAGGAAGATGCAGAGCCCTGTCAAACTGTCATAAAAGCCTTCAAAAGCCTGTGGCCTTTGTTGTTGCACCTTCTGATCCAGGGTGGAGAGATTTTAAAACACACAGCTACATTTGTAAAGAGATAAGGGCAGGTCTTCATGTTTGCAGGAATGGTAACTACCAGAACAAGCAACCTGATAACAAGTCTGCGATTTTGTCTGTTGTCTGTTAGTAACAAGTCTGTTATGAAAACTGGATCCATCTCAAAACTTATTTTGCAGGAGAATAAGGTAAAGCAACATCTTTATGAAATAAATGGTACATCTAAATCACACACACACACAATAGTCATGCATATTAAGTGAGGGTGCTGTGCTGCATCATTATTAAAAGCAGAATGTACTTTTGTATTAAAGATACACAAGCTGCTTTTAAATGACTGACTTCCATTTAAAACTTATCACATAAGACATCTGCTCTTGCACAAACTAGTAACTTGAGCTTTCCAGAAGCACAGAAGCCAAACTTTAGGAAAACACTGGAATACACGATTAAATGCATTCTGTCTAGTAGACTGCTACGCATGTACTAAACTTTAAGATTCTGAAGATGTGACTAAATTTAAAATAGGGTTGACTTGCTGATAGTTTTTTTGAACTGTGGTCCTGGAAAGCTATTGCAAACAGCCACCATAAATAAAATAAGCTTTTGTTAAGATATCAGGAGAAGCTACATGATATGTTATTTTGCCCAGTCAGGACCCTGAAATGATGATGAATTTTACTTCAAGGAGACTCTCCTTTTGTGGAGGTCTGTGTGAATCAAGGGACAATTACTGAATTACTAATTCAGCAGGGATTAATAGGAATAGTTTCTGAAAAAGAAAGCAGATTTTTAAGAGTTTCCATTTTTGGTGCCAGATTGTATAGATATATGCACACTTTTGTTTATTAATATTAATTTAATCTTTCTTCTTCAGAGACAGCACTGGTCAATTGCTCAACCTGCCAAGCTACAATATCCCATAGAAGGGAGAGAGAAGGGAGAGAGAAGGGAGAGAGAAGGGAGAGAGAAGGGAGAGAGAAGGGAGAGAGAAAGAAGGGAGAGAGAAGGGAGAGAGAAGGGAGAGAGAAGGGAGAGAGAAGGGAGAGAGAAGGGAGAGAGAAGGGAGAGAGAAGGGAGAGAGAAGGGAGAGAGAAGGGAGAGAGAAGGGAGAGAGAAGGGAGAGAGAAGGGAGAGAGAAGGGAGAGAAAAGGGAGAGAAAAGGGAGAGAAAAGGGAGAGAAAAGGGAGAGAAAAGGGAGAGAAAAGGGAGAGAGCGTTCACATCTGTTAGCAGATGAAGAGTGAGAGGAGTTAGGAGAGAAATTCAGATTAAAATTGCCAATTTAATTGAACTTCAACTCCTGTTCCCAAGGGGTAAAAACTGAAGCCTACCTATAAAACCTGGGCAGGGCTACAGTTTGAAGCTTGAATTCCCCACTGTTTCAACTCAGTTCTTAATTGATTTTAGTGAGATTTTTCACTAGCTTAAAACAAACAAAAGCTTATTAATTACCTCTATTGTCCCCTAAACAAATGTAACTTAGAAAATTAAAATGACACAAAAGCATTTCTTTTAGAACTAAGAGCACTTCCACTTTCTGTCATCTCTTTTGATCTTTACTTTTCAAAAAGCATTTTTTTTTCTCTTCACTTTAATAGAGACTGTGGTGTAACCATTTCTCACCTTCCACTTCCTTTCTTATCCTCTTCTTCCATATGATGGATCCTTGAGGGGGAGGATAAACTTCGGTTTCTACTTATCAAAGGGCTTCTACTACTCAAACATTGCACGTATTTTGTTTCATTAGCATTATTACTGGCGACCTCGAGTCCTTTGATATGCACTCCTGTGTAGCCCCGGTGGTGAAAGTCACTGTGGTTGCTTTCATGCTGACTAAGTTCAAAGCTTTGCGTCTTCTTCATGACTTTTTTGTGGGGTTGCTTCCTGTGCTGGGTAGGTGGCGAGCGGACGGGCTCAGCACACAATGCAGCTGAGCGTGTGCTGGAAACACTGTCTGCGTCCTCTGAATTCCAGGTCCTCTTCTCAAGCTCACCTGGAAGTGAAGCAAGCCACTGTAGTGGAGATGCAGGTATTTCCATGGTTGCTTCCATATTTTCGTTTGCAGCCCCAAAGCCTAAAAAAGTCGGTGCTTCTAACGGCTGAGTCCTGTGTCCAGGCTTAGTTTTGTCCACCCAAATATTGTCCTCGTTGTTAGCAGAGGAGTACCCAGGGGACTGCCTTCCAACGTCAAACCCATCCTTTCTCTTCATAGCATGTTCCTTGAGAACTTTGTGAATATACTCCCTGCTGGAATCTCTGAAGGCTTCAGACAGAAATTCTGCTAAATGATGCCTTGTTTGCTGACATTTTAGCCACAAAACATGCCACTGCTTTTGTTCTTGTTTGCCACCCAGAGCCAAAATCATCTCACTCATTTTTTTAAAGTTCTCTGCAGAAAGTTTTGTACCTTCCTGATGATAGGTTTGCAGGCACTGAATCACAGATGGAGAATATCTGGCCCCCACAGTTAAATGTGCAAGACACTCATTGCAATGTAACATCCACTCTTGTGCCTGGATTAAAAGAAAAAAGTAAGTTTAAGCAGCAAAATTTTGTATATATAAAATATTTCCTGTTTAAGGATTTCCCATCACTTAGGAAAAACTCCCTGCACAGATGGTGGCAAAATTTAAGCGCTGAGAGATTCTCTCCAATTACATGACAATTTCCTATGCCTTGGATAAATCAAAAAAGGAGAAAAGAATAAACATTTGTCACATTAAGAAAGCACAGTAAAGAGTAAAACTATTTTTCATTTAGACAAAGAGCTGAACTGTGTTCTATCTAATCTCAGTAGCAGAGATATGGAGAGAGAACAGAGAGCCAGGAAGAGAACGACATAAAAGGCCATGTGGTCTTTGTGTCTGCTATGTGCTGAGCTTACAAAACCCCCCGACATGTGCCCCACCATGCTGCATTACACCACTTCTGCTTTACAGAAACTAGAAAAGAAGGATTCTTTTAAAATGGAAAGATTTTAAGATTTTATTTTAGATTCAGGAATGAAAGGTCAAAAATTATGCCTAGGAGAGCATACATGCATTGGGAATATATATTCAGATAGAACATGACAAACAGCACACTCAGCAGATTTCTCAAAAACCTGCTCAGGTGCTTGGCAGAGGGAGTAGGGATCCCAAGCGTAACCCGGCAAAGCTTGTGTAATTCAACACTTATTAGCTGAAAACTGGTTAAGATGAAAATTATGCACTATTCTTAATATAAATCCAGCTATTTTACAGTTGATTCTTCAGGGTTCTACAGCAGTAACTCCAGATTATCTGATCTTTGCATGACAGCAGCTAAATGCCCTGTTAACTTGCCCAAATTCTTCCTCTAATTCGAATCCTTCTGGGGCCTGTATTGACTGCCAAGTAACGACAACATGTCTGTTGACATTGCCTGACCGCTCTTATAATCAATAAGGTCTACCTTAAGGCACAGACGCAAAAATATTTCTATTACCATCTCATAAAACTCATACAAATTGACCAGCTTTGTGAGCTCTGTCTTCCTCTTCTCTGTCTGAATGAAAACATTATTCAAATACTTCTTGAAGTTCTGAACTTTCTCTTCCATGTTTAATGCATGATTTCTTTGCACCAGCTGCAGTCCTTTCTCGTAATATTGCTGTTGAAGGATGAAGAAAAAAAAAGAGACAAGCTATATAATATATTATTTACTTCATTATTATTCATTTATTTCATTGTTATTATTTCATTAATTGTTTATCACTAACAAATCTTACTGTGTCAGTTGTAATGCACATGAAAACTTAAAAATACAGCATCAGTCTTGCTGAACATTCAGATTTTGCACTTATCTGTTTTTATGTAGTGTTCCGCTTTTTCTCATTTCGGACTTGAGAAGGTGTAGAAGGAAAGTAAATATCATAATGGAACAGAACAAAAATTACATAAAATTGAAATGAGTCTTTACAAACAGCAGGGAAAGCTGCAGGAGTAATTCATCCCTAAAATAATATCCAGTTAAATTCATTTTCTAATTAACACACCTATTCTCTTGGAAGTATCGGTTGGACTCGATGATCTTGAAGATCTTTTCCAGCCAACTATAATGATTCTGTGATCTTATCTGAAGTAAGAATTTCAATCTCTGAGCTAGCCCTAAAACCGCACCACAGTAGAGCACAGACTAAGCACACTAGAAATTGGGACTTTCTCAGCTCAGGTGCAATGCATGTTACATAAATGATTGCAGAAATGTGTTGATAAGTGAGCTTTATCAGGATATCTGAAATTAGGTACACTTCGACCAAAAGCTCTTGGAGAAGTCAGCCAGGCGCTATCTCAGGGAGGCTGACAGCGGCCCCTTCTGCAAACCTTCTCAGGGGGCTGTCCTCGGTTGAGTCACCTGTTCTGGCAACCTTCACCTGTACTGGAGACACTCTGTACACGAGTGGCTAGCTGATTGCTCAGGTTTGGATATATCCCCCTGTAGAAAATTCCCTTTTTGATACATTCCCTTGTCCATCATCACCTTCCTTCCAAGCTATACAATCGCTGAAATACAACATAGGAGTATTTTCCCCAGAGACAAACTATAAGGTTATATGAATTCACTTAAGGTTGTACATCACCTTACAAACTCTGTCAGATTATACAGATACTTGTATGTGTGCCACATGCTACAGTGATACAGTGGAAATATTGCTTTTGGAGTCAGAATTTGTATCTCTTCTTGCTGCTGCAACCAAGCTATGGTGCTATATCAATTCAGTCTGAACTTTACATAGAGATACTCTGACCAAATCTCCATTATCCAGTATGGACTGGGAAATAAGACCGGCATGCTGCCACTAAGTTAACATTTTTACACCTATTAAGCAACTAAGCATACTTCTGTCTTCAAGACTAAATATTACAGTAATCCCTTTTATTCATCTGTGAAAACTCAAAAGAAATGATCTGTATTAGCATGTACCTACCTTTGTCTTGTCCATGAAACCTTGGAAATCTTCTTGCAGCTTCTTCACCTTTTCCAATGAAAGTCCCTCTTGATCTAAACAGCCAAGATATTTCTCTTGCTCATTTTCAAACCACTGTTTTATCTGCATAAAAATACCAAACAAACCTGTTTTTCTCAATCAGTTAATCAGACATTCTCTATACATAAATATAGTGTGCAGAAGTAAGTTCAAATACTTCATATACATCTTACTTAACAAATTCTACTTGCTTATATTACAGCTTAGTTTGGTCTGCTTGAAATTCTGATGACTTATTTGGCACACTCAAAAACTGCTAATGTTAATAGCACTACTCATGCATTGCCCATGCATGTTTTGAACAGCTCCAATATATGATCAATGATATACATCATATTAGATAACTCTAGCTCTATAAATGAATAGACACTTAGAACTGCAACTGGTTTAACCTAATTCTCAAAGATGGGTACTGACCTGATCACAGCCTTCTTCAAATTTTCTTGCTTCTGCAAGATTCTCCAACTGCTGCAGGCATTTATTAGATAAGAGTACCAGCCTATGGACTTCCTCATCCACTTGATTATAAAGTCTTGTTACTATCTCCATGGCATCTCTATTAGATGGGGAGGAAAGATCAACAGAATGTTTCTGACAAAGACAGTATCAGAAGAAATGCATCTTTCAGAAGGCATCAATTCCCTATTTTGCTGAAGAATGTTGCTGCAAAACAAGCCAATTTTTTTTTTTTTTTTTTACTGAACTTGTCAAATGCAAATGTACGTTACTGAAAACCACACAAACATGATTGTTACACTTTTCAAAAATGTCCAAAACATTAAACGTGTCTCCTCTGGGCTGACCAAGACGACTTTCTGAGCTGCTGAATATATGAAGTTGCCTCCACTTGACAATGATTGCTTCAGCCTAGAAATCAATTCAAACTCTGCTCTACCAAGATCTGAAATACTTAAAACTTACAGCATTTGCTGAATCAGAACTTTACTACTACTTCTTTATGTAAGGTACATACAGCTGAATCCTGGAGGACCCTAGAGCTTCTTCAAAAAATAAAGTTGAGACAGCTATGCAGTAGAGAGACTGTCAAAAATACAGTCTTACCTTACAAAAGAAGTAAACAACTGTTTTCACTTCTTTTATAACTATAATTCTCTATGAATGTGAGGGTGGTTGA
Source organism: Nothocercus nigrocapillus (assembly GCA_013398345.1). Classification (NCBI taxonomy): domain Eukaryota; kingdom Metazoa; phylum Chordata; class Aves; order Tinamiformes; family Tinamidae; genus Nothocercus; species Nothocercus nigrocapillus. Next base: position 67,021 of record WBNA01000550.1, read on the forward strand.
ACACTGGAACAGGTTGCCCAGGGGTTGTGGAGATATTGAAAACTAGACTAGACTGGTCAACCTCCTCTTGCTAACCATGCCTGAGCAGGGTGAGCGTTCGATGAGACAGTCTCCAGAGGTAACTTCCACGCTCACCTGCTCAGTAACTCTGTGATCCATGGTCAGCACCTTTTGAAAAGTCTGTGCTTACCGATAGTCTTCGGTGTGGCAGGTCTCCTTCCGAAGTCTTGCAAGGACTGTTCCACCTTCTAGCCGTAGTGTTACTAACAAGGCATCTTCCAAAACGAGCTTCATCATTGTCTTGTGTTTATTGATTAAATCACATACATCCTATGCAGAAGAAAAATAATGGGCCATTTGAGAAACCCAGGCATTGCACATTGTCTAGCTCACAGATATTTAAAAAAAAAACGAGCACCAGAATTTTTCTTTGTGCTCATTCAGCTTGCACCGGCTTGCAATTTTTGCAACACTTTTGTCCGAACATACATAAACCACATTAATCTAGGCAGAGCTGTGCTTATACTCCGTTCTGGCCAAAGCTCTCCTGAGCACACACGCTCAACTGGAACAGCCATATTAGAGATGTGTTCTGACACGATAAATAGCATTAGTGAGTGACCTCTGGTCCAGTGACTGCAGTGTAAAACATTCAATAACACAGAAATTTGGGCAAGTATGATCATGTTTGATTTCCCAAGCTAAAACTGTAAGATTCCTCTTAGAGCTATAAAGTCTGTTTGCTGCTTTGCAGTTTCAGTCAAAATAAAGCATTTAGTCTGCTGTATTACAGAGGTGTTCTTCCCCCCCCTCCCCAAAAGCAGCAAGCTTCCTTATTGGCAATGGAGACGTTTGCACTTGTCCCTTCCACCAGAACTTACCTGTGCAGTGTTGAGAGTTCTGTTAGCTGTCAGGGAGCCCACTGCGTTCTGCAGAAAGCCAATGGCCTCTCTGCAGTTTGTAATAAAAGGTTCCAGTTTCTGCATTGACAAAACAAGACAACAGGCAGAACTTCAGAAAGAGCCTAAAACAATTGCTTTGATGTCCAGAATTTAAAAACACAATGAACAGTCACCGAATGTTTTGTGGTAAACTTTTGATTCTTCTAATGGTTTGAAACCAGTGTAATTAAATTGCTCTGCTTAGTGTTACATCAACATAGGCCACATTAGGCAAGAAGACGACAGAAACAGTTTCAACTTTAGGTGTTTTGGCACAACTGCACGAACTTTCATGGCAGGCCCTGCTTTAGAAATCAGAGTTTTAACCAACAAGTTATGGCAGCCCCACCAATCTCTGTAGAAAAGAAAGGGACACATGGAGAGAACTGCAGGTCAGACTCATGTCTAGGATAAATTCCGCTAGGTAAGAATCTCATGCTAGTTATTCAGGTGTGAGTTAGACCAAGCATCAGGCATGTCTAGTTAAACAGAACCTCTTGAGATTAAAAAAGAAATATTTGGGGGAATAACACATTATGAATCTCTCTTCCAGCAAAGAAATCATTGCACACATTGCAACATAAAATTATTGTACCACACTGAAAAAAACAGTGTTTAATATAATCAGGGATTTAAGACGGCACAGGATCAAATGAAAGGAGAAAACAGAAAACTATCAGTCTGAGCAGAAATTAGTAACTGGAAGTAAATGCTTGGTTTTTTTTGTTTGTTTGCTTTTCTCAAATGAGCAACAAAAATCTATCAAATTCAATGAAAACAATGAAAAGGAGAGAATACATAGCAAGAACTCCAAAGTTGATCCTACCCTTCGGAAACATATCCAGTCACTGTGGTTATACTGAAATGTTCCATCAAATTCTGCTGTCAACTGCGTGCAGTCAATAAGCTTATTCAGAGCCTTCAGTGATGTGAGAATTTCATACTTCTCGGGAAAATAAATAAATATATAAATAAAGCTTTACAAAACTTAAATTGAACTGTAAGGCAAAGACACTTATTTTCCCTCCTCCAGAATTTATAGTCTCTCAAGAGATCCAGTTACCTAGCTAACGTAAACTACTACATACACGTGTCACGTGTGTGTGTGTGGGCGCACGTGGTCTCCAAGTCTCCCTTCTGCATGGGCAATATTCCGTCATCGAGAAAGGAAAGGCACTGAGCACTGCTCATTTACAGAAGCTAGGAAACCGGCCCCAAGAAATCTGCCTCATTTGAAGAATTACATTTTGCTTTTTGTAGTATTTGTATTTTAGTATTCAGAGGTAACAATATATATCTCAAACGACCAATCTTGTGGAGCTAAGCTACAGGACAGTGATATGAAGTATCAATAAAATCTTTTTTTGGTAGAACACCTTTCTCCTAAGAAAAGGAGATTTTTATGTTATACATAACATAAAAAAATCCAGAAGAACAAATTTCTTTTCCGACTGACACTAACTTACATAACTGCATCTGTGCTCTAAAATCTATCATTTTTATTCTAAATAGCTATGCCAAGTTGGCACTAAATCATTCACTGATAATTGTGGTACCACAGACACCAATACACAGATACTGTGTTATTGAGAGGACTATTATCAGCAAAACTGTTCCAATAGTCCATGGAATTAAGAAGCACACGCTGAGACCCAAAGAAAATTATCCTTAAAACCCAGAAGACTCATCTCTTCTAAACAACACGATCAAACAACTTTGTAGTTGCTTTTAATAGAAGAATATTTCATATGAAATTTTATACTTTCAAATATCTTTTGACAGCTCAGAGCAATCTCCTAACTTACCTGAATTGCTATGTCCCGGTCAGGCCTAAAAGAACATTCCTTATCAGTCAATAAAAGGACACTGTGAATTGAATGAGGAATTGCATTCTGGAAAAGAATACAAATGCCGTTAGAGAAATGTTGTTTCTACAAGATTCACAATCCCTTTCCTTTTCTAAGATGCTATAGAAAGAAGCTTCACTGTTTAGTTGGTCCTCAAAATTCAACCAAGAAGTCAACATGTTTCACCTGAAGCATCTTGAACTCTTCATTCCACCACTCAGTCACTACTAAGATCCGGGTCAATTCCACAATGCTAGCAGCATTCCTAATAAAATTACTGCTATTTTTTAGAAATTATGTTTTACTACAGCCATTTGTTCTAAAACAAAATGTTATTTATTAGTTCAAAATATTTTAGAATGCCTTTCTCCTAAATCAAGCTAATAGCTGTGCTAAAGAACCGCATCCCATCAAGGGCGAAAGAAACACTGGCTTCAGTTTTCAGCACATTCTGTCTTTGATATGTGTTTCAATCCAAGTGGCAAGCTAAAATTTAAAGTAGTATAAGATGAAACCAACAGTAAGGGAATCAGCAGAACTATCTTCCCAGATTCCATGCTATCATGGAATGATCCATTCCATGTCCACTTCATATGCAATGTTCTGGAAACATGGACTTAAGCATGACATAGGGGTTCAAATTTCACTTCATTTCTGTTTGGAGAAAAATACACCTCTCTCTAGTAACTTTATTTATTTTTAATCTTATTATTATACTATTATTTGTTATTATATTTCTGCTTTAACTTTTTCACCTCATCCTTGTGAATCCTTACCTGGCAGAACAACCACCAGTGTAAGCAAGTTCCTATTCCCAACAGATTTCAACATGTATCACAGCATATTTTAAAAATCCTAGCACTTCATTCTGCACTTCGGCAGGATGCCTCTCCCAGGCACGACTCACCTGCATTGCTGTTAGAGCTTTCAAAAGAGAAGAATTAGGCTGGCACTTCCGCGCATCCACTAGAAAAACAACTCCCAAATCACGTATCTCCTTCCTGGCAACAGAAAGACAGGTGTGTTTCTAAGCCATCTTCTTCTAGGGAGGAAATTGTATGCCGAAGGTTTCTAGGCCCTTACCAGAGCAAACAGACTAAGGATGGGTTCACTTACAACACGCAGGTTCATCTAAAGATATGTTTCAGGTTTTGTTTAGAGGCAGACAGACACTGTAAGAACACAGGTGGCTAGTTTTGCTAAAGGGTTTGGAATTGGAGAAGATGAATCCTGCTTTACGTGGTCTGCCCCAGAGCTGTGTATGATGCTTGCGCTGGAGGTGCCTCCTCATCCCTTCTTTTTAGCACTTCGCCCTCCTGATGTTTCAAGGGACAACACTGCTGCTCACTTGTTTTCCTTGTGATGCTCTGGCCTCACTTGGAGGTGCTTTCTGAGGGAAAGCCTTTGCTGTAAAGAGGGCCGACTTTAACGGTGGCAAAGGTCTCTTCTGCTGTGAAAAATATTGTTCTATATCCTGAGTTATTCTGAAGATACAGCTGCAGTGATTGTGGGAGGCAGATGACCCCAAGGGACCCCAAACCTCCTCCCAGGCCCATTTGTGTTCAGGATGTGAACACAAATTCACAGCTTAAGTGTCTTATGCCAAAGCCTGGCACCATCAAGGGACAAAAAATAAAATGAAAACAAAACAACCCTCCCCCCCACCCCCGCAATTAGAAATATTCTCCCTTCATCTGTATAAGGCAATTTACAAAACTCAAAGTTCCTATTTCCCTTGTGTTCTTTGAAGCCTGTGCCATCTTTTTTTTTTTTTTTTTTTTTTTTTTAAATCTACAGGGACTTTTGAAAACACAAACTTTTTACATATCTTACCTGCTAAAACTCATTGATTAAACATCAGTTTGTCCAGGATTAGGATAATGTTTCCCCTTAAAAGCACTGACAGTTTCTTTGTAAACCACAGATTAACAGAGTTGCCACTTTTCCGACATTTTCCATCTCACCCAGCTATCTCAGTTAGTTTTTTGGGGATATATAAATGAAATTCCAAAGCAAAAGTGCAAATCAACGAAGTTACAAAAGTAGGTTTGCATTTATCTCCATAGAAGAAAATAAAAAGGTCTGTTAAAAACAATCTTCATCCACAAAGTAATACCAAAAATATGTATCACAAATTTCTTTCTGAAGTATAGTGTGGGGAAAGAACTCTTCAAAGATAAAGTTTTCATTTAAAAGTTTTTAAAATGTTTACCTGACAGTACAGCACACTTTTGTTTTTTTAAAAAAGAGGAAATGTTCAAAAGTGAGAAATGTATCATCTACAATCATATAAAATAGAAAATGAGAAACAATCATGCAATGAGATACAGTCATTTTACTGAAACTCACATTTTGACAGAGAGAAATGTTGGTGTCATTGTGATTACACAGTTACACAAACAACAATTCTAAGTAAAAATTCGGAGAAATGGGGTGGGACAAGGGAAATAAAGAGTAAGTCCACCTGGGATAGGTTAAGAAGTGCAGTTTGTTTTTTATTTAAAACAATTGTATTAATTCTAACAGACTCAGAAACTCTAGAGGTAATGTTATTTCAGCAGTTACTTCTTCCCTGGCAATTTGAAAGCTATGAAGTAATATGAATATATGTTTCTTTGTTGGAGAACTGGATGTGCTCTATGTTTCCAAATGTTAAAATATTCAAAGAAGTAAATGTCCTTCTCATGTGATAACCACTTATTTTGCAACTCTTTACAGGGGAAAGAGGGAACTTTCTTGTTCTTGTTCTCCCTGTTATTTCCCATTCTAGAGAGCCAAAGGCTGTTTACTTAAGGAGTTCAGGGTGGGGAGTGAAGGGAGAGTAAGCGAGATGGAGGTAAATCATTAAATAAAACGACTGTAATTTACAGACAACTATCACGACCTCCTCCTACCTGATTCTTGAGAACTCTTACTTAGGCTTGATTTTGTCCTTTGCTTAAAATAAGGAAGACAAAACCAAATAGTAAGAAGTCTTAGTGCAGAATATGTGAAGAGGTACTATACTCTTTCTATTCTCTTAGAGAGCATCCGTGGCCCTCACCATCTTTCTTACTTTTCCTAGGCAAAACGACATTTATTTTGTTTTCCCAGTACTTGGCATTCTTACTTTTCCATAATTTGCCACTTCTATTCTCGCTGAAAAAATAGACAAAAAGTATAATTTATACCAACCTCCAGGTTTGCAAAATTTAAGCCAGCATTTATATACAAGAGACAGCTGAACTCACTGAGAAAACTCAGCATGTCAGTGGGTGTTCAGTGTGAGGAAAATCTAGGAATATGAGCTGCCAGGTTATCCACATGGACTTTGCATTATATATTTTTAGACAGGAAAAGATAGCTGGAGAAGGAATAAAACACAGCTCCACAATTATTCTTAATAAAACCAATAAAAACGTCTGTATGTCAACTGCAGACTTGTTATAAGACAGACTACCTAAGTTACTAAAGAAGTTATACTGCAGAAAAAAAATGTGAAATTGGCAAACCCATAGTTACCTTCTGCAAACAGTGAGACATCATTAAAAGGCTTCCTGAGAAACTACTTTACCATGTACATTTATCCCCTGGAAACAATAACCAGTACTAAACCTGAAGGATCAAATATGAAATGCAAACACATAAACTCAATTTTATGTGAACAAATCAAATTGGTTGCTGTTACGGAATGTGAATCAGCGAGGTCTTACTTCATAGTTCCACATCAAGTTAATGTTTAAAGGATGCAGACCTCAAATTATTTTTTATGCTTCCTGTTGCATAGAAAGCAACTAATTAAAGCAGAACTAAAACTGAAAATAACACTGCTATTAGACTAATGGTTTTAGTCCAAGCTAGATCACTAAGTAGACACACACCTGGCATTTGAGCCAGTTTACACTGCCCACACTGGCTGAGGACTCGTTCGCTTGCATCATTCTAACCAGCCTCCAGCAGGCACGCTGTATGAGCACTACCTCTAAGAACACTTACTTTAACAGAAAATTAGTATATGGGGAGAGCCATTTGCATTTCAAGGCGAGGCAACTGCATAGGCACTTGACAGTACAAGTGGAGGCTACTTCCAAACCAGAGGCACAGCAGACACCACAAGCTTTCAGTTATGGTACCTTATTTAAAAGCAGTGAATAACAAAAAAAGTGTATTTATAAAGCAGCAAACAGCTGTCCAACCACAAAGTGATTATTTTATCACATACACCAAGCATTAAACATTGCAGCTAATAGTAAAACAAGCTATGAGAACGAGACCTCTTGACCTACCAGTATGTGATGCTCACAAAAAAATTTTAGTGCTGCCTGGGATGAGGAAGCATTTAGGAGCTTTCCCTAACAGCAGGGTCTCCACAGCCCTAGCATCTTGTTACCATAAAAAACAAAGCCAAAGCCCAGCGGGTTGGCTCACTTCATACCTGGGGATGCTGTAGAGATACATCAAAAGACGAGCAACCGCTGTGCTCGTGCAGTGCTCCTTTAACCAGACGGCATGTCTTGTGCAGACCTGTATCACCGCTCGGCCACTTCTGTCTCTGCTTCCTAGACAGAGAGACGCAAAGGAAAGGTTTGCAAAAAGTTTAGCTAGGAACATAAGATTTAGAGAAAAGTTTTTGCATGTGTGTGTCTGAAAGCTAGCAAAGCTTACTTAAAAAACACTCAGAAGTGTTTCTGCTTAACGTATATATTTTTTTTTAAGAGTGTTGCGGTCAAAAGCCGAGACAACCATTCTTACGTGATCAAAGCAAAGCCTGCAAAATTTTGCTGTTCCTCTAACTCTTGTAAATGCAATGCTCTTGTAAATGAGGCTGGCTCTACTCAGCAGAACTGTAGTTTTATATCAGTCAGCAATTTATCCTTAATTTATCTTTGGTATTGTCAAACTGAAAAAAAACCCCAAAAAAATAACAAACAAAAAAAACCACATTTATGCTTTGTGCACGTTTTATCTGTCATCAAGTAAATTGTCACTCCCATAGCACGTACCGCACAGAGAAATGACTCCAGCCTGCAGCAGCTCTTGATTGACCTCGAGCAACTGTTGTGGCAGTCTGTGGCAAAGGCTCCCCGTACTTGCAGCAAGCAGGTCATGTTCACAATGGAGCAGAACAGGAGATGCATCTGTGGCTGTGTTACCCTCACCTCCCTGGAAACTGCTCTTTGTACTGCTTACTGTCAAGTGCTGATAAAAGCCTGGACAAATGGAAGAATTGGTTATTTATTTATTTTTTTTTCCCCTTAAGTAGTGGGAAACTGCTCTCTGATAATGAAAGATGTGTAGAATATGTCCAGATGCAAAGAAACAAAGACATCTACAGATTATAATCTTATTTTAAGAGTTCAGGCAGCAAGCTGAGCACTTGAAAGCTTGGGATTAAAGTATCAAAAGAAATCCGCAGCTTCATTTGATCTTGCTGTGATCTTCCTTCTGCATTACCACATACAGTCTAACCATGACTACACGTCTGTCTGCACTCCATGCCCACGTCCAAGGCCTCCACTGCACAAGGCTAACAAGCATAACTTTGCAGATGGGAACTGGATGAAGTGGAGAGCAGATTTCAGGGTATTCAGGAAACTGACAGGTGGGATTCCATGGGAAACAGCTGTGAAGGAGAATAAAACTGGCAAGTCTTTAAAGACAACATTCTTGAAGGGCAAGGGCAGTCCAGCCATGCTCAGGAAAACAAGTAAATGTAACAGGAGACCAGCTTGCCTAGGCAGACAGCTCAGGACAGAGCCCCAGTGCAAAAAGTCGGAGGTGAAAAAGGCTCCAAAAAGATTGGAGGGGAAAGCAGGGACAAGCTGCAAAAGAGGAATTTAGATACACTTCCCTGGCAATTAGGGATGGTGTTAGCAAACCCAAAGCCCAGAGTTGTGACTTAAAAGCCATATTAAGGGCAATAAAAGTTCCTACTGCTAGCTCAGTAGCAAAAGACAGAACGAGAAAAAGGTAGGACCATTGCTGAATGGGGCACGAGATCAAGTGACATCAGACACTCGTAAGGCTGAACTATTCAATGCCTTCTTTGCCTTAGTCTTGGCCAAGTTCCCCATGCCTCTGTGCTTAGTGAAAGAGTCTGAACTACCACCAGTAGACAAGAACCAAGCCAGAATCACAGAATGTTTGAGGCAGAGACCTCTGGAGATCATTCATCCAGCACCCCCTGACCCAGCAGGGTCCCCTAGAGCATGTTGCACAGGACTCTGTCCAGGTGGCTTTTGAGCCTCTCCCAGGATGGTGACTAGACAGTCTCTTTGGGAAACCTGTTCCCGTGCTCTGTAACCCCTCTCACAGTAAAGAAGCTTTTCCTTACGTTCAGGCAGAACTTCCTGGGTTCCACTTTGTTGCCTCTTGTCCTGCCACTGGGAAGACTCCAGCCCCATCCTTTTTACATCCTCCCTTCAGATGGGAGGATTATATATTATATAATTATTAGTTTTGGGTCATCGGCAAACTTGCTGAGGGTGCTGCCCCTTCCTTCAGGGCATTAATAAGTTGAACAAGACTGGTCCTCGGATTGACCTCTGGGAGCCACTACTGGTTACTGGCCTTCAACTAGACTTTGCACCATCCACACATTTAGCCTGCACTTTCTGGGCTTGCCTATGAGCATGTTATGGGAGATGGTGTCAAAAGCTTTCCTGAATTCAAGGCAGAAGACATCCATTGCTCTCCCCTCATCTCATCACTGAAACCAGCTTGGGTTGGTTAAGCATGATTTCTCCTTGGTGCACCCCTGCTGACTTCACCTACTTGTCCTTCATGCACTTGGAAATGGCATTCAGAATGAGCTGCTCCACCACCTTTCCAGGGATGGAGGTGAGGCTGACTGGCCTGTGATGCCCTGGGTCCTCTTTCTTGCCCTTTTTGAAAATTGGAGTTGCTTTTGCTTCTTTCCAGTCCCCAGGCATCAGTCCCAATCACCCTGATCTTTCCAAGACAACCAAGATCAGCCTCGTGATGACACTAGTGGGTGTACCCCATCAGGGCACCTGGGCTCATGCACGTCCAGGTTGCATGAGCAGCCCCTAACTCAGACTGCCTCCACCAACGGTGAGTCTTTCTGTCTCCAGATTTTCTTTCAGATCCCCAGAGCCTGGTGTTCCCAAGGGCCAGTTTCAGCAGTAAAGACTGAGCAAAAGGTGACACTCAGTACCTTGCCTTCCCTCTGTTCTTCATCACCAGGGCCCTGCCTTCTTCAGCAACAGGCCGACATTTCCCCTCATCTTTCTTTGGCTACCAATACATTTAAAGCAGCTCTTCTTGCTGTCCTTGACATCCCTTACGAGATTTGTAGCCCAGAATCATAAAGCAAGCCAGAAGGCAATTTTGTCTGGTATTTATGGCATTTCTGCTTATGTGTCATGGCCTGGAAGAGGTGTGTGCAAGATGGCAATATCTGCTAAGAAAAAGTATTGCACAAATATGACAGCATTGGTCTAAAGCCATGAATAACATGGCTGAGGATAAGAGCACACCCACAAAACACACAGAAGTCAGTTGTTCCTGCTTTAAGCATGCCGTCCAGGAAGACACATTTTGGTTTGTCACAAACATGATCAATTACATCCTGCACCCAGCAAGACCCATGACACTCAAAATGAGTCAAAAACAAACACACAACGAAAAAAAAAAATCATAGCTCAAAAAAGGAACTGCAGGGAACAAACAAGGATGAGATATTAGAATTTGTTCAGCTTATTTTTCACAGGCAACACAAATCTTTTCTGCCTGTCATCTGAGGCAGCCTGGCACACAGGCACAGTTATTAGATTGCTGTGTTTGAACAGGAATGCCTGGTCTCCCCAAGACCACAGAGCACATTGAGACTCACTGACCCCCTAACTAACCATGAGTTTCCAGTTTGCAGCTGCCTTGGAGTATGGGCAAAGAAAGATGACATCTCTCCAACCATATCCATATATACTTACCAAGATTTTCTGGTGATCTTCCCAACAGTTTTTTTTTTTTTTTAATTCCAAAAGAGAATATACAAAACATTTTGAAAAGCACCTTGTGTGAAAACATTTAACATAGAATGTTAACATGACACCGAATATTCTGTCAGAATTATATGAACAGAACTGATAAGGAACATTAATTACAGCAAAGCAAGCAAACACGTTTAGATAGATAGTTTCCTTTTTTGGATCTACAAAGGCTAATTATTCTGCTAACACCATACGAGAATGCTACAAACAAACAAAAAAAAAAGAGGAATGATATCTAAAGAATTTTTATTTATTTACCTTCATCCCCTTTGTTGTGCTTATGGCTTCTCACAGTAGTGGAAAATGACCCAGAATCCAATTTTCCTGGCCTTGAAACACATCCATTTAACAACTTTTTGGGATTTCCATCTGGCACACTGTGCAGGAACTTGTCAGGTCTCTGATCTGCAAGATGTGGACTTCTGTGCGCCCTTTCCAGAGGCCGGGAGAGTCTTGGCCCAGCCTTGCACTCTACTACAGACAGAGTTTCAGGGGGTGCAAACACTTTTTTAAAAGCCAGGGGAGAATCAGCAAGGCTTACGTCTTTTTTCATTTCATCCCTTGGAAGGAGCCTGCCAAATAAGTTCCCCTTTTCAGCCTGATTCTCACAAGCTTTGCCTTCATTCACAGCACACAAGTCGGTCAGGTGCTCTGAAGCCTCCTCTTCAACAAACGACTCCTCGGAGCTGAAACTGACGTTCATAGGATTTTGCAGAGCTTCTATGTACGACTTCCTAAATAAACGTCTCGCCTCAAAACACGCGGAATCCCTGCGCCGCTGCCCCGCTGGACACGGACTGCTCAGATCCGTGTCAAAAGTTATGCTTTTCACGTGATTCTTTTTTTCCACAGGGGGTGATAATGTCGCATCTTTTAAAATCGCCTGGTCCTTTTCAGGCCCAGTAGCTCTGTCTTTTGGGAGGGACCAGGCCTCCGAGCACACACCGAGATGGACAGGGTTGTCTTCGACAGCATCTCCAGGAGCCCTGGAGCTGCCGAGGGCCAGGCTGCTCTCAGAGGCTGGAGCTGGGGCTGGCGCAGAGCTCTCGAGGCCACTGCGCTGCTTTGTGCCAGGGGCTTCTATCACGGTGGAGCCGGTTTCGTTGGAAGTGGAACTGTCGCACGAGCTGTTGCTCTCCATGGTCTGGGTCAGGGCATCCGTGTGATTGCTGATCAGTTGGTTAAAGAGATTCCCAGAGTAATTGCACAGGATGGTTTCGGTTGTGGGAACAAAGATGGGATTAATTATGTTCTTCCACGGGGTCCTATACACGGATGAGCCCGTTGTCAGCAAGCAGCTCTTCAAGGGAAAATTCTCTCTTTCACAATTCAGCTTTTCCAAAAACGCCGCTGTAAAAACACCACCATACATTGCTTCAGGTATAGCAACTTCTTCCATTCCTTGCCCACATCTGGAGAGGCATTTTAAAACTAGCTTTGCCAGCTGCTTCCCTGCAGGTGCTATTTGCAAGTAAAAATCCCCCGGTTTCAAGCGGACTCTGTGGAGAGATGCTAATTGTATCACCACTTTTTCATGGATGCACAATGGCCAGCCTTCATGATAGAAGATGAGGCCAGTGTACTTAGCCTGTCAGGAGAAAAGAAAGGAAAAACATAAGCAGAAAAAAATGGCTTTTAATGAGGGCCTCGTGCTATTTCTGAAAAGCAAGCGGGATTCAACCATGGTTCAGATGTCCATTTCCTTGCAATATCCTCAAGGTTTTGCACCTTACAGCGTGACAGTAGGGAGTCCAGTCAAGATTATGTCCAACAGAAACATAAAATAGCTCTGCAGAAATAGAAGAGCCCCCTCTGACCTACCATCTCTCTCATTTGCTGAAGGGGAAATTGTTTCTTCAACTAAACCTTTATCCTAGCTTTCCAGCTGCTGGTTAAAAAGGAGTTGATCATAATTTTATATTACTAAGTATTAGAATGAGTCACATTAAATTTCCAAAACAATATTAAGACTCAAAAACAGAAAAAAAAAAA